>JAECUM010006420.1:0-116039 GCA_016617855.1 Megalonaias nervosa | reverse complement strand
TGTGTGTGTGTGTGTGTGTGTGTATCTCTCCTATCTCTCTCTATATGTGTGTGTTTGTGTGTGTGTGTATCTCTATCTCTATATGTGTGTGTTTGTGTGTGTGTGTATCTCTCTCTATATATGTGTGTGTTTGTGTGTGTGTGTGTGTGTGTGTGTGTATCTCTCCTATCTCTCTCTATATGTGTGTGTTTGTGTGTTTGTGTGTGTGTGTATCTCTCCTATCTCTCTCTATATGTGTGTGTTTGTGTGTGTGTATCTCTCCTCTCTCTATGTGTGTTTGTGTGTGTGTGTGTGTATCTCTCCTCTCTCTATATGTGTGTGTTTGTGTGTGTGTGTATCTCTCCTATCTCTCTCTATATGTGTGTGTGTGTGTATCTCTCCTCTCTATATGTGTGTGTTTGTGTGTGTGTGTGTGTGTGTGTGTGTGTATCTCTCCTATCTCTCTCTATATGTGTGTGTTTGTGTGTGTGTGTGTGAATGCATAAGTTTTATTTTGATTTTTTTAAACTTATTTTAAAGGTGTAATGTTAAAATGGAAATTATATACAGCAATGTCTAAGTTTTAATTTAATAATTTCTCAGACCAGATAATTACTCCTTCAAAACAAAACAAAATACTCTTAACTGCAGAATTGATGTAAATTGTATAGCATACAGTATACTAAATTTTCCAGTATCAACAAAAGACTCTTTCTCTCACCATCTCCTTTTTTAAAATGCTGTTCATGAGAACCCTAAATTGACCTATTTTATAAATTAGCCCACCTAATATTAATGCATGCTTAAAAACAAGGCTTTGTCATGATGGGAGCCCTTTATGTGAGGTGTTATAATTAAGCCCACCAATTATTGAGGTATGTTCAAGCAAGGCTGTGTCATGATGGGTGCCATAAAACTGATGCTGTATTATAACACAGCTCACCTAATACTAAAGTATGCTCAACAAGGCTGTGTCATGACAGAAGTCATACAAATGACCCGTGTTATAACTTGGCCAATCCAATACCAAGGTATGCTCAAACAAGGCTGCCATGATGAAAACCACAAGTGATCTGCATTTTAAAACCTGGCCCACCTGATGCTTGGTTAATGTTCAAACAAGGATGAGTTAAATGATGAAGCCATGAAAGTGAGCTGAGTTATAACTTAACCAACCTTATATGAAGGTATATTCAAACAAATACACTATGTTCATGATGGGAGCAGTAAAAGTGTCTAGGTTTACAACTTAGCCTGTCTTGTAATAGTGCACATAACACACAATCCAGGAATTTAATTATGTGAAACTACATTATAACTGGGAACAAATAAAGAAATGAACTGAAGTAAAATAATTAAAATATAGGTATCAGTGAAGCAAAATTTCACCAAATGAATGTGATACATGACCATACCCATGTTATAAGAGGGGCAGCTGTATGCTGATGGGTTTTATAGTGAAGGATCGAATGAATGGGATCCATGACCATACACATCTTATTGGATGGGCAACTGTATGTTGATGGGTTTTCTAGTGGTGAGAATATATTTAGAACTTTGTATGTGCATGTGTTGAGTATAATGACAGACCCCTCATATATTTTAAAAGTTGTCATAAACCCCTCAATGATTAACTGATCATGAAGTCAAAGGTTAAGATAGCAAGTGTGAAATCAATCATTATAAAGATCACCTCTACAAAGCTTTTAGTATTTTTTTACAGAAAATAAATTCATAATGATTTGATCTTGCTCTACAAAATGCTGACTCCTGTGACTGCAAAAAAGTCAGGGAAAAATAAATAATAAACATAATGAGTTGATACAATGCTGAGACTTTGTTTCCTTTTTATATTAAAAAAGAAACCTGTTGATAAAATCAGCTTCATTGTCCACCCACAGGAACCAGATTTCACTGTGTGGCTTCCAAGACTGGGCAAGTTTACACTGATGACAATATGCATGCAAACTGCATCAACAGTAAGAACATGGTATTAGATGGTATCCATGTGTGTGTGTGTGTGTGTAACAGAGATACTAAAATAGCCAAAACTGCCAGACATGACCAACAAACGAGCTCAAATCACCATTTGCTAACTTTACAAATCAGACCATGGACGTAACATGCCACAATTATTACTTGAAATTGTTTGGTCATTGTATCTCCCCAGTTGTTCGAACACTCTACAGTTACCAGCAAAAGGGAAGAGAATGTGAAAACTTATCCCCTGCACTTATAAAACTATATAACCTAGTTAATGCCGCAGGATTTTTACTTTACTGTCAGAGGACCACTTCAAACTGTGTACCAATTGTTGCCAGAGTGCTAATATATCATGAATGGATGTGGAGAGCAAAAGCTCTCACTTAAGCAGCTGATCGAAAAGAAAAATGTTGGGTAAAATCTATGGTATGGTTTTCTGAAAGATTTAAAAATAATGTTTTTTTTCTTATTAAAACATTTTATATCTCGTTTGAAACCTTTTTATTTTAAATGTCAAATATTCAGTTTCAGGAGAATTTTTCAGCAACAACCAGCAGATTGTTTAGATCCTTTTGTCCAAGGAGGGGGTAGGCATATACTTCTGATTCTTCAAGTTAACTTATTTTATCCCTTATAGTCTATAAATTGTCTCCAATAAGCTAGTTTTTTTTTTCTTGTTATGCAAATGTAAATCAACTTGGAATAAAATTTCCCCTATGTCTATGTAGATGGATATCCTGTGCACCAGCTATGCTAACCTCATCACATGCAGCTTGGAGTTCAGAACAGGTTATTTCCCGTCTCTGCATAGGCAATTTCCAGTTAACTGCATCACACTTCTGATGTTTGTGTAACTGCAGAGAACTATTATTGTCAATCTTAATGTAAGTACTTAATCTCTGTACTTTTTTCCATGATGCACTGCACCCATTATTTTAGTTCCCTCTATCATATGCCTTCTGCTGTATACTACTCTATATGATTAACTAATTAACTGGAAGACAGATTTTACAAGTTAAAATACTATGATGTTGACTTACCAATTTAAACCTGACACTGAGCTCTGCACAACATGCAGATACTGAATGTTATTTCCCCCTAAACAACAGAAAAACTTGTACTGAAGGGTGTAACCTTCCAGTGACAACCAGTATGAACACTTTTACAGCACTGTTCATGAATCAGTCATTACTTTGACTAGCCACAATAGCTGAGCCCTCACATAAAATGCATGCAGTCCAAGCTTATAATGCCTACTCCTTCACATGTACAATGCAGTTTACCTGCTTAAAGTATCCCATCACAAAATAGAGTGTAAAGTATAGTAGCTAACCATTTAGTTAAACTTTCAACTGCACTAGTCAGAAAGGGACTTCTGTGTAAGCTAGGATGTATACAGCATGGCAAAATCATAAGCAAACTCAGTCAAGCATGAACTGTGGTCACAATGACTTGCTTTTGTTGTAGTACTAAATAAGACAATCAAACTATCAAGTTTTATGATTACTGATTGGTGCCTAAGAAATAACTTCAAATGCAAAATGTCAGCAAAGTTACTGAATCATGAAATACACATGTAGGTTGTCACCACTTTTTTCAATATGGATGCGTTACATACTAAAATATATCTACAGTCAATGGCTCCAGAACGGATGGTATGCATACAGCCTGCTAAAAACATGTGGCCACAAGTTCAATTTTCAGACTTAGCCAGAGCCAGTAAAAGATTAAATACAGGTTAAGATGAGGTTCTTTTGCTGCACGAGTGTGATACTTACAAAGATGTAGATCAGCAACCTTATGATTCTTCACACACGACTTAGAAATGAACATCAACACACAAAGTCTAACCAGAGTCAGAGAAGTGTAAATTATGGATCTACTTTTGCCATAAGGGTGTAGTTTCATGCATACCCTCAAATAGTTTCATAGTTGTTGTTGTTGTTGTTGTTGTAGGGCTTAACGCCATTTTTCAGCACACGATAGGCTACACATGGCGGCCAGTATTAATGGTGGAGGAAGAAACCGGGAAATCCCCAGAAAGAACCACCGACCCACTTGAAGCTACTGGCAAGCTTTCTCACATATCCACATTTGCCGAATCTGAGACTCGAACTCATGCAGACAGAGGTGAGATGGCAGTGATCCGTAATGGAGAGCGCTTTAGACCACTCGGCCACTCGGGGCCCCTGTTTCATAGTTGTAGTTTTATGTATGATCGTATGTACATAACCTAGAAAAAACTTATGATGTGGTCATGAACTAAATGTGAAAGCTAAACTTAAGCTTGTAAAATGTGAAATGTAGGTCAGTGACATTCTTGTATTGTACATGAACGCGGTACTTTTAATTATATTCTAGCATTAACATTGCTCAAGAAATAATTTTAAAACACAAAATTTAACCCAAGTCAGTGAAGCATGAAATATCAGTCACAGTGATCTTTTTTTGCAATGAGGCTGTAGTCCTCATCTATATGCATTTGTTCACTAAGTTTAGTGATTCCAATTATGTATACATGAAATAAAAATCATATGAGGTCATGACCTAAATGAAAAAAAATGAAGCTATTCAAATATGAAATGTACATCACAGCGAACTTCTTTTTTTTAGAAAAAGATGTGGTACTGACAGACATGAATATAATCATATGGCATCTTCACTAGTTGCTAGCTTGGTTGATGAGATGTAAATAGTTGTTTTTGACAGATGAAAAGGGAATTTAATCCACATGAATAATTTCGAACAGGTGGATTACCCAAGTAATGTTTCTTTTCCACACTATTTACAGAACAAAAATGGGTACTTTGAAAAAAATGAACTACAAAGAACTACCCACATTTTTTCAATGACCAAAGATTACCATGAATGGCAGAATATATGCCAACCCGAAGTTTAAGGGTCCTCTATGTAGGTCTAGTAGGTATGTATGATTCTAGAGACTATTAACTAATGGGTCATGATGACCTGGACCTCTGGTCAAGGTATGCAATCATTAATTAAATTTAACATTCTGAAACCATTATTTTTATGACTCTTATCATCCTGGAATCTTCAGTTTTCTTTATTACTCAAAGTGCAGGCTTCCACAAAGTTTGGTCACAGAATTTACTCTGTAAGAGAAGCTATTTCACAAAATCTTTTTTTCCTCTGCGCCACAATGACACTGACCTTTTGACCTATAACCCCCAAATCAACAGACTTCTTCTATATCTTAAGTGTAAGCCAGCCACCAACTTCAGTCAAGATACATATTCTGGAACTGAGGTTATGATGCAAAAAGAAAACATTTTTCTTGTTTCTTTGACCCTTTGACCCCAAAATCAGTTGGCTTCTTTCTTACCCAATATGCAGTCATCCACAAATTCTGGTGAAGGTACGTGGTTGATAACTTAAATGTCTGTGCTAAAGCCATTTTTCTTCTTTCACATTTTAACCCCAATATTATTCCGCTTTTTCATCACCCAAAGCGTAACCATCCAGAAAGTTTTGTCCAGGTTTGTTATGTAAAACTAATGCTATGGTGCTGAAACCATGCATCGTCTTTCAGTCACAGTGACCTTTGACTTTCTGACTTCAAAAAAAGTTAGGGTTGTTCCTTACCCCAAATTCAAGCTGTCCACAAAGTCCTGATATGTGATGCAAAACTAATGTTCTTCTGCAGAAAACGTTTTTTTATTCTTTCAATCAGTGATGATGACCATCAGATTGGCTCTAAAAGTAGCCATGTGGCTAGTGGTCATTACATCAAAGTTACTTAAAGAATGTAAACTCTCACTGATTTGTAAGAAAGGAAAAAGATAAAATATTCTGAGTCCGTTTTTATAACTTGAGCTCTGAAAATGTCAGAAAAAATTCACTTCAGTTCAAATCAACATTTTCTAGAACTTTAACGTTTTCATGAGAATGCTCTTTATAACTGTGTTGACTTTATTCCTGTCTCAATAAACAAAATGTCCAGTCATTTTTTTAAAATATAATTTGCTGAACGCATTGTTTGTTTTACTAGTATTTTACTATTTCTACCCTGTAGGATGCTTTCTGTAGTAACTTTTTCCATGATGTTGATTGCATATGTCAATAAAAATGTTTCCCAGTTTCTTTCCTTTTTATATCTTCTGACACCACATCAGAATTTTTTTTTCTAATATTAAATGTCCCTTATGTCAGGATGCTTTGTGTCCAAGTTGGTCAAATTCTGTTAAACTGTTCTTTTTAAAGTTGTGCAAAATAAAAATTCTAATTTTAGTAATGCTGGCAATATCTGATGGCAGATCAGCATCAGCTGTATGAATCTAAAAGACCTTCAAGCATGGGCCTCGTCAAATTTTGCTTAGCAGTTTTTTTTTTTGTTTTTTTTTTACGAAAAGTTATTACAGGATTATCTAGTTTTAGTACTAGCAGCCATATTTCACGGCAAATTGACATAACTTGTAAAAACTTCAAAGCCCTATCTGCAAGAGGATTTCTGTCAAACTAAATTAATTCAAGGATAATTTATGTCTAGCAATGGTGGCCACATTTGCAAATCTGCATCATCATTACAAGTTTGAGGGCCTTAAAAAGCAAAATACTTTCTGTAAAATTCTGCTGACCTTACTATTATTGAGAAAAAAAATGTCATTTAAGGTTCTGTCTATTTTTAGTAACAGTAGCCATTGTGGCCATATTTAATAGTGAAATGGCATCCGTTAATTAACTGTACCTGCAGCACTGAAGTAGTCTGATAATTTAGTCAAATATAATTTAAAAAAGTTTAGCAACACTTGAAAAAAATTTACCTATAATTAGTTGAAATCTGGATCAAACACTGTACAAAAGGTCAAAACTTTAAAATCTCTCAGCAGAAGTACATTGTGGTATTCAATTTGAAAATGAAAGGTTTGATTTTTTTAAAAATCGGATCCTTAATTCTTAAACTGCTTCATAATTTAATTAAGTACTATAACCTTCTGCAAAACATTTTATGAATATTTTACAAACAGTTTTACCAGGCTGACAGATTATTAAAATTCCTCCATCTTGGAATGAAATTCAGCAAAGTGGAGAGCGTCTCCTTATCCATGTATGAGTTGATAGGGTTCTATGTGGAACATGTCTGATTACCTATCAGCTGATCTGGGTCCAATAACTCACTGGGACAACTCTGATTATATTTCAATTAATTTGGGTCCAATACATTACTGGGACTGTCCATCTCTGATTATGTATCATTTGATCTGGATCCAATACCTCACTGTGACATGTCCGATTATGTATCAATTCATCTGGGTCCAATACCTCATTGGGGCATATCTTATTATTGATCAGTTGATCTGGGTCCAATACCTCACTGGGACATCTCTGATTACATATCAGCTGATCTGGGTCCAATAAGTGAGCGGGACATGTCTAATTCAGATCCAGTGAGTGGGATATGTCTGATTTAGGTTGAATAAGTTACTGGGATATGTCTGATAATATACCTGTTTAATATATGGATCCAATATGCCATTGGGACCCATCTGATTAGTGATTACACATCATTTAATCTGGGTCCAGTACATCACTGGGCCATGTCTGATTACATATCAGTTGATCTGGGACTTGTACATCATTGGGGCGTGTCTGATCAGTTGATCTGGGACCTGTATGTCACTAGGGCACGTCTGATCAGTTGATCTGGGTTCAATGTGTCAATGGACAAACCTGATTATACACATTCAGTTATTGTCGTAGCATGAATCCAACAATTTTCTAGATGCTGCCATATGGTCAGATTTACAGATATCATGCATGAAGTTTAGTGTGGCAATAAAATCTGAGCAGATTAGAGACAATTGCCCAAATATGATTGATTTATGGCAGTTTTATCTGATTTTTCCAGCAGAATGAAAACAAAAGAAATATTAGACCACTCAAGTTAAAAATCAATTCTGTACTACTGGTATATACTTTTAATATGCAAAAGTGTTGTAGTGGAGTAGAGAATGCATGAATCTCACTCACCATAAAATTTGTCCTTTACCTTTCAAAGCATGTATTCCATGAAATCTGAACAATATGAAGCAGTAACTTCATTGAGGAGAATTGGGTGGTTGGGGTTGGTGAGAGCTGCAATGAAATGGTGTACAACTGATCAAGATGGATTGTTACTGGTGTGTGATTTTTATTTTTAATGTAGCTTTAACAATTTTTCAGTCATATTGCTACAATGTCTGCAGTGTGACAGTTTATAGTGATGTCTAGCACCGGGCCATCATGCCACAGACATGTAATGCCCTCCCAAGTCACGTTATTCTGACACCAGGCCGACCAGTCCTAACACTAACCTCTTAATGTTGCGTGCCTAGCGAGGCAGCTGTAAGTACCATTTTTATAAGTTTTTGGTATGACTCGGCCAGGGTTCGAACCCGCAACCTTATGCATCCAAGGTGGATGCTCTAACCACTAGGCCATCAGAGTGGTCACATAAAGAAGGTAAAAGGTCATGGTTTTTTAGGGTAAATTAAAACCATTTCTTAAAATAAATGTTGAAATATGAACTTGTATTCTCTCCTATATATAATTTGCTTTAAGCAAACAAAAGTATTTGTCTCCAACTAAACAAAATAAAATGTGTTGTGCTCAATTCTGGTTGCAAAATTGCATTCAATCTCATTTGAAAATTTCATATTTTGCTTGCATGACATGTAGCTGAAGAATCAGATTTAAGAGGACAAAATATCTGTGGAGTGTGACTGAAAAAAATGGTTGATCCCATGCTGAAGATGAAACTTCAAAACAATGAACAGTCCCTCAAACCAACATATGCTTAACTGTCCAAAACGTATTTACAGGAATTCAAGATATGACCATTTCTTCTTTCTAACTGCAGAGTGCTAAAACCATCTCTGATATTCTTCAGCAATAAGATTTTCAAATAGCTGTCATGGTAGCCATATTGGATGTAAGATCAGCACCATTTTCATTAGCACAAACTTGACATTATTAGAGGACTACCGCTAAAATCTCAATGCCAAGATGACCAGCCATTCAAAATAATTGGTGACAAGATTTTCAAAACGTTCGTTGTATTGTATATCTGCATGGTGCCGTTTTCATTTTACAACCAGCTAGGTATGCTAAGACGTTTTTTGGTGAAAACCCTATGTCGCCATAACCATCAATTCTAATGCAGTTGAGAGAATAAGGTTTTCAAGAGGGCTGCAATCAGGGCCATAATGGATGTCAGATCAGCACCATTTCATTCAGGACCAACTAGATGCTATATGAAGTCAATATGACTTTCTATTATCAAGATGGCTGCCATGGTAGTTGCATTTGAGGACAGGTCTACACCATTTTCATTCAGGACCAACTAGATGCCATACGAAGTCAATATGACTTTTTATTTTCAAGATGGCTACCATGGTGGTTGCATCTGAGGACAGGTCTACATCATTTTCATTTAGGACCAACTACACATCATAATTAGTCTTCTAGTGAAAATCAATGCTGATAGGACATTCAGTTTAGGGGGAGTAGTAAAAACAAAGTTTTCAAGATGGCTGTTGGTGGCAGCCATAGTGGATGATATCAGACAGCACAATTTTTATTTAAGACCAGCTAGACACCTTAAGAAGTCTTCTGGTGAAAACCCATGCTGATATGACCTTCCATTCAGGAAAAGTAGCAATTACAAAATTTTCATGATTGTTACTGTAGTGGCCATATTAGATGTCAGACTAGTACCATTTTCATTTAGTAACCAACTAGACATCATAAAAAGTCCTTTAGTGAAAGCCCCATGTTAAAATGAACATCCATTCAGATGGAGCAGCAATATATATGGATAGTTCTGACCTACTGATCAAACTGGGCAGAACAATGATTTTTGACCAATCAAAAATAGGCACTGAATTCACTGTGTAGTTACACATTGCTATCCACTCCTTTTGCTCTCAAACAAAAGACCATGCTTGATTACTTTCTTCTTACACTGCAGAAGAATTTGAATGATTACACAAAAAAAAAATCACAATTTATCACAAAAAGTTTTCGCCACTGTGCATGGGGCACACACAATATAGACTGTCATTATCATGAACAGATTCAAGAGTGTTTTTTTGGGAAAAATTTCCCAAACCAAACACCAACATAGAAAAATGTCCCTGTTGGATGGAATACATTATTTATGATCATATTTCTTGTACACAAAACTCTTTATGAATAATGGCATTGTTTGTTGTGTTTGTGAAAATGTTGAATACAATTTTATGCTAAATTTCTTGTCTATGTTCAAATTTTATATTATATTTGAGTCATAATATTACATGCAATAAAGAAAATTGTGTATACGTGTTTCTTATGCATATTTAATTTGCATTCTTTGTTTTTCTTTTTTTTTTATTTCATTATATGCTATGGGTAATGTAAAATTGTATCTAATAGCTGATTTTGTCCAAGACCAGTGACGGTTTTGGAAACAACACTGGATAACTATTAGGATTATTTTCAAAAGCTGAGCCAAGGACAGTTGAATTTCTTTTTAATTCAAAATATTCTTCTCTGGAAATACAAAGTGCTCAAAAAATATTCCTGGACAAAGAGACTTGGATTTATAGTCAAATTCAAATAAGGATATATTCTTGGATTGTATTATTGTGATCCAACAAAAGACTGCTGGCACATCACCACAATACAGGCCATCACAGGCACATCAAAACTTCCAGCATCGGATTTATTTTGGAATACACTGTACCACTAAAGTTTATTCAGAAATTTAATCATTCGGACTTGTTTTAAAAATTCTAGGATTATTTGGAATTCAATTCCCAATACCATAAGTTATTTTTTATACATTTTCACTTTGTAGTCTAAGGAGATAAATTATTTGTTGAATTCTACCAAACTTGTTGGTCTCCACTCTTTTCTGTGACTTATTTAAGACCATATAATCATAATAATGTTGTTTATATTTGTCTTTTCAATACCATGGTTTGTTTTGGTTTCTTTTTAAAATTGGAATGATCAGCTGTGACTTTGTTAAAGTTTTCAAATGGAGCATTTACTTGTCACTGGTGTCATGTTAATAAAACATCATCCTATATACTAAATTCTGGAACGGCCTAAATCCTTTTCATATCTATATTAAAACTGGATTTTGACATCAATTATTTCAAAATTTTAATCTGAATTGTTTAAATACAATGTTTATTATGGAAGGTTTATTAAAAAATATTTTAACTTATGAAGTGGTGAAATTGTAATAAAATATTTCTTTTGTCTTTATTAGACTTGAGACTATAAACAACAGTAAGCTATGTCCTGCCATTTATTCAAATATTTGTCATGTTGACTTCAAATAAAACTCATCTTACTGGTGATTTTATAACGCCTGAAAAATGTTCTGACAGCAGTGAGTAAGATAAAATGAGTTACACTAATTAGCTAACAAAGGTAAAAGTGGATACATAATACCCCCTTGTCAATGTACCTGTAGTGGCTTATTTCGATGTGCCATTATTATTTCTCTCTTTCTTAAGAGATTATGATAAATGATCATTTTACAAGGATCTAATGTAATTTAAATTTAATGGCTTAAAATGATACGTATGAAATGCTCCATCCATCTAACTGAGGATGCATGTTAATGCAGTGTAAGAAAAGTAAAACATTCCCTTCAATTACTCAGGCAACTTTGTATGAATTATTTATTCTTTGTAACTTTAATATATTTTTTCATATTAATATAATATTAATTACAGATGAAAAGAGTACATGTTTTATTACAACATTGCAGTTATATAAGTACAGTATGATATGAATTAAATGGGAGCAAATACGTTAATAAGTATGCTTACCTTTGCAAGAACAGAAAGATTTTTATTTTGTCTCTTCTTGCAAAATGTCTACTTGAAGTTTGTCAGGATATTCATTCTTTCCCATAAATCACCAGCAAAGTGCTGTAACATTCACTTAATTTTTGCTATCAAAAAATTCCTAATTTCATTAATACATCTTTTGTGTGCACTAGTTTAGGACTACCTTTAAAGTGCAATCAGAAAGAATCTTGTAATCAGGTAGTTTCAGAAATATTGTTGAAAATATTTTCCAATTCATGTTACAAATGCTACTAGATTTGCCATTTTACACATAGATTGTGAAGTGGAGCAACAGTAACTAAATGGGCAGAGCTTATCAGTCAAAATTGGAACTATCCATTGGATGCCTGAGCATCACCATTTTCATTTAAGACCAACTAGGCATCATAAGCAAACCCCATGCTGATATGACCTTCCATTCAAATGTAGCAATTCAAAGTGGCAGGCTAATGTGTTGGAATCATTTCACTAATTGTCATTTAATTAGAAGTGAGATCTGTATGGAGCATAAACTTACTGATAGCCATAGACATGTACACATTCTATCAAACTGATGACTTGTATTCGAGGACACAATTTACTGTCAAGCTTGGAGATGGGGTGGGGGGCTATTCAAGACCCAAATTCATTCAATTTTGCAGGGATTCACTCATATCAGGTACAAGTGTGTAAATGACTCACATTTCAATTAAAGTGAATGACTTGCATTTTACTTATAATTAGAGCAAGTGAATGACTTAAATTTCACTTACAAGTGTAGTGAATTGTATTTTCCTTATAAGGGAAATATACTTCATTTATAAATGAAATGCCTAATTCATATTTAAAATCCTAAACATCAACCTATATGTCACTTATAAGTGACCTATAAGCAAAGTAAAAAGACACTTAAAGTTAACTTATAAGCGCTTTTAGGTGATGACTACAGGTGACCTATAAGTGAAGTAAATAGACACTTAAAGTTAACTTATAAGCACTTTTTGGTGATGAATATAAGTGACCTATAAGTAAAGTAAACAGACACTTAAAGTTAACTTATAAGCACTTTTTGGTGATGAATATAAGTGACCTATAAGTAAAGTAAATAGACACTTAAAGTTAACTTATAAGCGCTTTTAGGTGATGAATATAGGTGAGTTATAAGCCACATGTTATTTTCATAAAGGTTTATACTGACAAATCTGGATTATGTTTAATCCTGTAAAATGTTAATTTAGAAAACCAAGACCTAAACTTTATTTTCCCAGATGGAGTATTTAATTTCATCCATCTATTAGCCATAGAAATAAATCTAACTATATGAAGATTAAAAGATGTGCAAATCTTAACTTAGAAAAGATCCAATTTTGTACTTATAATTTAACTTATTTGTTCCTTTAAGTTCATTTTTCTTTTTTTATCTTTGACAAGTTTCCTAGCCAGGTGACTGGAAGCTGATTGACATGTACACATTGAAAAAAAGCATTATCCATGTTGGATTTGCCATCACCTTTACATAAACCAGGCTGATATTGATTTTTATTACTGTATGCATATTAAAACAAATGTAAACGTGAGGTTAATGGAAACCCAGTATCACTGTGTCATGAAAGATTACATCTGCACTATTGAATGTTGTGGTGTTTTGTAACTATGCTTTTAATGACACTGAACCCGACATGTCAATAATCATCTCAGTGTGGCAGCCAAAGGCACTTGTGTATACAAATAAACCAAGCAAAACAAATTTCATTTACCTTCCTATCTTGTTGCTGTTATGGGTTTAATGCCATTTTTCAGTAATACAGTGCCCAGTATAACTAGTGGAGGAAGAACCAAGTGACAAACACTCACCCACTGGAAGCTACTGGCAAGCTTTCTCACATATTTACATTGGACGAGTCCAAGACTCGAACCAATAATGACAAAGGTGAGATGGCAGTGATCAGTAAAGACAAGGTTTCAGACCTATCTGCCACCTGGTGCTCACATGGATTTTGTTCACACAAGTGGCTGGCTGAAAAACTTAAACAGTGAACACCCCCACAAAAGACCACCCCTTCTACTAACAAAAATGGGCTTCTCAAGACAGGTTGTCTCTCAATGGCTTTCATAAAACTACATAACACAGTTGATCCATTCACTGAGAATCTGGTCTTCCAAAACAGTGGTCTCTTGAGACACATTTGACTGTAAAATATATTTATACAGGAACATTACAAGTATTTGGGAAATACTTAGCTGATCAGTGTGATCAAAAAGATCAGGAGAAATGGTGTATGTATAACTGATATTTTGCTGCAAGTATAATTTTACCACCCAATAAAAGAACAAATTATTAAACCATATGTTACCTTTTCTACCACCTACCACTAAAGACCAGTCTATATTAGAACAATGCGAATGCAGATGTTACAGATTGGCTCCTCAATTCACTTAGAATCTGAATAAAGTTTGGATTTTTTTTCGTCCTGTGATACAATAGGGCTGATCAAACTAGTTCTTTTGTCCTGTGATACATTAAGGCTGATCAGACTAGTTTTTTCATCCTGTGATACAACAAGGCCGATCAGACTAGATTTTTTTGTCGTATGATACAATATGGCTAATCAGACTAATTTCATCCTGTGATAGGATAAGGCTAATCTGATTAGTTTAAAGTATGACATTTTCCTTCGCTTTATGTTTCTTGCATTATGCACTTTCACTGTGGAGCTCTGCAGACCATGTCACACACTGTGAACAACTGCCCACTGACAAAGTTCCCCAGTGGACTGCAGGCTCTGCACCTTGCTGATGATGGTGCTGTTAAATGGCTGGGCATGCACTGCACATGATAAATAAATAAATACTGGAATTAAGAAAATGCTGATGGTGTCATTTTTCAAGAGGTTGTACAAAGTCAATACAGCACACACACAAATATTTGTCATGCTGCTGAATAAAATGCCTTGAATTGAATACATCAATCACAAGTAAATATGATACCATACATCCTTCGACAGATGATTATATATATATATATATATATATATATATATATATATATATATATATATATATATATATATATATTTATATATTAAATTTCTGTTATACTGCCTGATGGGTAAAATAATGGCTACAGAAATTACCTTTTTACATCAGCTAAGATTGTCAAGTGTAAACAGCAATTAAAACCCAACAAATAATCAAATGGTTTGTTTGTATACTATTATTATTATTATTATTATTATTATTATTATTATTATCTGGATAAGATACTAAACTATAATGGGAGGGGTGGTTTTCAAAGAATGAATGCTAAAAAGTCAAGCTGACAATGTCAGATTTCTTAAAATGCAAGATTTTGTTACAAGATCAGTTTTTCTATTTTTAGCAACAGTGACCATATTTGATGGTAGATTGTTTAGATGAGCTATAAAACTCTTATTTATACTCCTACTACAGGATGGACAGCGATCATGTTGTAGGGATACCTTAACAATCTTAAGAATTTATACTCCTACTACAGGATGGATAAGTGATCATGTTGCAGGGATACCTTAACAATCTCAAGAATTTATACTCCTACTACAGGATGGACAAATGATCAAGTTGCAGGGATACCTTAACAATCTTAAGAATTTGTACTCCTACTACAGGATGGACAAGTGATCATGTTGCAGGGATACCTTAACAATCTTAAGATACACCAGCGCCAAAAGTTGTCATTGTCATTGTTGTAGGGTTTATTGCCATTTTTCAGCACAAGATAGGCTATACATGGCGGCCGGTATAAATGGTGGTGGAAGAACCAGGAACAACCCTGAAATGAACCACCAACCCACAAGAAGCTACCGGCAAGCTTTCTCACAAACCCACATTGGCCGAGCCCAAAGCATCAAAAGTAAGACATCTTCAAAATAAATGGTCAAATTACTGTAAAATTTTGCTCTAAAATTAATCCAATCTCAACAAAAATAAAATGCTCAAACCGTATATTTGATTTAAAATTTGTTTGTATATATACATCCAGAAGGGACTTAACGTTTTCACAGTCTGGTCACTGATATTCCAAACCACTTGTTAAACTCTAATAATAAAACCATAAAATTAAGATAAAATGCCCAAATTTGTAATCATGGCTAAATTGATAGGTAATACATTTTGAAAACTATTTAAGTTCTTTTGATGTACATGAGCAGTTTCAATGATAACAAAAACCACTGTACACCATTGAACTTATAAACAGCTTTATCTCTACTCAAAATATGCCTACATTACCTCTAAACAAAGTCCACCTCAATATTAGGCACAAGAAAAATTATCAATTGATAACATAACTACAGCTTATTTTCAAATCTTCCAGAACTTCACTCACCTTGTGTCCATCCTTTTCATTTCCTGCATTTCTGTGGAAGCATCCACACTAGAGCCAGAAACCTTCAACATTAGTGAGATGCTGCATTTTAATGAATCTTAATCCAGCCCTACACGATTTGATATTTCTTTTTTAATTTCATGTGAAGACCCGCCTCTCATGCAAGGCTGTTGAAATCACTTTTTCCTTCCCCTAATTACGCTTGTCAGTCAGATCAGCCGTAAATGCACTACTCTCATTTTGCCAATTAAATCGGAAATGTAAGAAATTGATTTTACCCACCTAAGATCATGAACAGGATTCATTTGGTTGGTCGTCATAATGATGACTTGTAAGGAAAAGAAAAGAAGATATTTAAGTCAATTGAGTGTCAATGCTTATTCCCACATATTTCTATGAATGGCCAGAAAGACTCTTTAGGCTCTCAGTCCTGTGAGATTATTATGATCACAGCAGTAAATCCAATCAGAATCTATTTCCTATCAGTGCCTTAATTCCTCCCCATAATTCAGCATAAAATCCATTTCAGCACTTAATCTCCCTGGAGTGGTTAATAAAAGCACACAATAGAAGAACATTTCTGTAGTCACATCAATTTCCCCATGGACTCATTCTTTGCTGGTGTAATGGTCTTCTCTTGCATATAAAAACTTGTGAAGTACTAGGGAATGAGTGACTTGCACAAGATAAATTGAGAGGGTTAACTTCTGAGGGATAGTTTACAGATCAGACTTTGAATAAATGGGTCCCTTAAGGGCAATTTCTCATATCATGCCAATCTTGATTTTTATACCATAGCAAACTGTATTTATTCCACATTAAGTCTCTCACAGAGATAATGAAAACACCAGACCAGAAAAATTCTTGACCTTGAGACCCACAGCAAGTAAAATATACATATTGTAACAAATCACTGCCCCAGAATTTCACCCAAACCCACCCATCCCATCTACCATTTTTTATATAATTTCTGAGAGATAATTTTAAAATAGTATATTTTACCTACATGAGTAGATAACAAATTTTTTCAAGTACCTTGTACAGTTCATCCATTTCATTATTGCTGCATCTATTGTTCTAGTCGAACAAATAAACACATACTGACATATACTGCAGAAAGTCTAAATCTGGGTGTAAATAAATATGCAACCAGAACAAAGGCCATACAAAGTTTATACAGTAACTCATATCCTGGGCCATGGGTGGCCAAGTCATCTAATGGCCTGCCTTTATCTATCACTGCCATCTCACCTCTGTCCCCATAGGTTCGAATCTTAGGCTCAGCCAATGTGGATATATGAGAATGCTTGCCAGTAGCTTCCCATGGGTTGGTGGCTCTTACTGGGATTTTCCCCTGGTTCCTCCTCCACTGATTATACTGACCATCATGTATAATCTATCATGTGCTGAAAAATGATACTAAACAACAAAAAAAACCCACAATAAACATCAACCATTTTCCTGCATGGATAGCTTATTAAATTCCTGCCCAAAAGATCAAAAAATTTCAATGAATCTGAGATTTTGAGTGAAACAAACAAGGCTTTACAACCCCAACAGAGTTTTAGTGTCCTCAGGGGTCTTCCATCTCAGGAACAAAAATTTTAGCAACCTATTTTACCAGAATTCACATGTGATTTTAAGATGCACGTGAACATTAATTTTTATGCATCAAAATGTAATCTTATCTCTGAAAGGGCAGGAAGAAAGAAGTGTTAAAATTTCAATATAAAAATGAAAAATAAATAGCAAGAGGAAAAAAATACTGAAATCACTATTTGCAAAACTTGCTAACATCCAACAGAAGCTATTCTAGGATGTTTATTTGCAGGACTCACACTAATTTCTAAAAGGTGTGCTGAAAAAAATCAACAGAATGCACAAAAATCAAATCACAGTTTCAAACTCAATGTTTATTTCCACATTAAATCCCTCCTACATTCAGAAAAGTCCTTCCAGTTTCTTCTGATGTGTGTGTGTGTGTGTGTGTTTACTATTTTAACTTTTCAGTTCTAGAATAGACTTTACTTCTACACCTCAAACAAATAACAGGAGCACTGTTTACACTTATTGTCTGTACCTTATCATCATCTAGAGATTACTGTAAGGCATATCTACATTATCCATATTTACCAGTATCCCAAACAATGATTAGGTTTGCTTTTTTAAATTTTGAAATATCCAAGGTAAGTGTTTTCTCTGACATGACATTAGCATGTCACAAAGTTTTCAGAATTTATTCTCTAGTCTGTTTAAAAGAAAGTTGAAAACAGAAATATCAAGAAAATTAGATTCAGAAATAGTTCTTGTAAACAACAAGTGACACAACTGAGAATAAGTTATCTACTCATATAAGTCAATAAAAATGCATGAAAATTCAAATCTTAATGAAAGAAATTAAAATATCTCTTTTCTTTGAAATATTAGTAGACTTCCAAACTGAAAACAGCTGGAAGATTACACACACACACACACACACACACACACACACAGACACACACATAAATAAAACAATACACAAAGCTTCTGTCTTTACATTCCATTGGCCCAACAGTGGAATACAGTATTAACCTGCAGTTGCTGACTCTGCTGTCCTCTGTCTCAATGATGCAAGTGTCATTAACATTTATCTTTGCACTCAACAGAGACTGGATGGTACTGTTGTTAACACTTCCCCATAGTTCTTATATTTTCTCAGCATTTAAATTATCTTTCTGTATCTATCCCAATGCTGGGTGGTATTAATGAATGAGCTATATTCCAGAGTGACTAATCTCAATATGGAGTTTGTGGTATGAGCAAAGTATAAAATGCTACCACTTCCTGCTGCACATTACAAAGTGAAACTGTCAAACAGGAGTTCTGAAATTTAGTTTTGCTGGCAGTTTCTTGCTTTTCAGATTGGTCAACCATCCCTAAATCACAGATGCATTTCAACTTTTTGCCTTCAGAACTTAATCACACTTCCACACTGCTCCTAACTTTACCATTCCAACTACCAAAACAATCACATTTCACAATTTATTTATGGAGTAAAATCTGACTTCAAAGAAATTTTGCCAATGATCATATACTAGCCAATAATCTTTAATAAAGATGGCTTAAAACATTATCATTCATGGCAATGAAGTGTAATAACTTTGGCTTCTTCAAAACACATCTCTGACTAACCTAACTTCAAATGAACTGATTTGTTCCACTGCCTGTACCTCACATATGAAAATTAGCATATGGAGTTCTTCCAATGCAAAGATCAAAAGGATTAACAAAAACAAAAATTTACCCTAGCCAATATCAGTCAATTAAGTAATCTGTAGAATGGGGAATGTTTGTTTGACTGCCTTTACCTTTTAATTGCCTTTTGTGACAATTAACTATATACACTGTCCATTAGTGATAGGTCTCCATAAGCATTAAACATGAAGCTGTGCAAATCTTGACTTTTTAAAAAGGTTATGGACATATACGTTTCGAGAAAGGCCTCTCTCTCTCCTTTTTCTTTTGTTTTCCCCACCAGATTTGTTGTAAATCATGCCTTATGAACATGACCATGTGTCTGTGTTTGTGCATGCATGTGTGTGGCCAAAAATTGTGTTTACATATGACATGATGTATGCCATCTTTAAAATGACAGTCTTATAGCCATACAGCCTAGCTCCCATTTGCTTTGTATTATATACACAATATGGTGTTCCAAAGTGCTGTAAAACAAAAAACAAAACAAAGATATACATCTTGCAGTCAAGAGTCACATACTTCTTACATTTTACACTACACTCTTGCTAAACAAAAAGAAAACATGATGTCATTATGTCACATACTTCTTACATTTTACACTTCACTCTTGCTAAACAAAAAGAAAACATGATGTCATTATGTCACATACTTCTTACATTTTACACTACACTCTTGCTAAACAAAAAGAAAATATGATGTCATTATGTCACATACTTCTTACATTTTACACTACACTCTTGCTAAACAAAAAGAAAACATGATGTCATTATGTCACATGCACAGATCAAGTATAGTGGCCACTCACTTAAAAACTCCATAGTACAGCACTGTCCATCCTTCTACAACATATGGTATTTACTGCAAACTGCACAGACTCAGATCTGCCATCACATAATGTGCCAGCAGATCTTGGTCTGTGCAGTTTGTTATAAGTCATCAGCAGAACAAACAACACAGACCCTGATCTGCCAGTGCATTATGCTATGGCAGATTAGGATCTTTGTTGTTTGCAGTTTGACTCGACTTATAAGCAAGTAATAATGGTTGGTATCTTCAAGGATCCTGCTAATTTGCCTAATTGTAGTTCTTTCATTGAAATAAATTTCACACAGAGTGCCTCCTCACTATAATGCTGTTTCAGGGAGTTGCCATATTATTGTAATGTGATGTACATGAGATCGCCTTATTCTGGGGTACATTATAGTATTGCATCTTGGTTGAGCTATCATGTGAAATTGTATGTACCTCTTTCCCCCTATATTGGGAACTGATTAAGGGGACAATGACAAGGTGCAACACTGCAATATACAGAAAAGTATAAAACAACTGTGTAGTGAGAGACCTTATATATACTCCACATATTGTGGTTTAATGTACAATATATTTCAGTGTGGTTATCATTTGTCACAATGTTAAATATAAGTTTGCTTGCCTTACCGCAGTGTAATATGATTAGCTAAGCCATAAGCCTCTTGCAAGTCAAATGCTTATCAACAAAATGTACATCCAGGTAATGGGCTGAATTGCCAAATATGTGTTGATGATTCTGACACTAAGCCATGTGGTTTTTTTGTATTTGTGGGACATCAACAAATATTTGGCATCAATGGCTCAAAAAACAGAGCCTAGATTGAACCTTGCTATAGGTTAAACAGGAGTACCATGAATGGCAGATTATATGTTCACTCCATGTTAAACAGTAATCTATATAAATAAATGAAAATTTCTGTGCAGAAAACATTTTTATTCTTTCAGTCACAGTGACCTTGCACTTTGACCTTTGGATCTGAAAATCAATGGGCTCCTTCTTAACCTCAAAAGAATATGATGTAGAACTAATGTTATTGTGCTGAAACCATTTTTCCTCTTTCAGTCAGTGACCCTGGCTTTTGACCTTTAACCTTGAAATCAACAGGGTTCCCCAAGTATATGCCAACCACAAAGTTAGGTAGCTGTAGATGGTGGACAACTCAAGTGACTGTGTAGAAATTAAATAGGTAACAGACAGAAAGTTGGACACCATGACATAATATGCCGAGCCTTAATGCAGCATATAAAAACTTCATTCTTTTCCTGTAGACAAAGCAAAGCTATGATTCAAATGTGCATCGTATGTGATGGGTAGAAGGTGTCATACACATTCTAGCAACTATGGTGTAAAATTCCTTAGAGCCAGCAATTTTGCTCTTTAAGAAATATGGCTGCCTAGCTTGTGCTACTGGCTGATAGCTACCACACCTTCTGTAGGAGTGAAGAACATGCTGTCAGGTCTCATTTTCACAACTTTGGTTTGATTAACTATTGCTTTACTAACATGCCTTGGCTAAAATTCTGTAAAACTTATAAATCTGTTAGTCACATTGTTCCAATGTTTTCAATGTAAACTGTTCATGTTGGATTACTCTCACTAGACTGTAGATCAAAATATCATCAAATGAATAAGAAATACAGGACTGTTGTACCTACCTTCAGAAACGGAATTCTACTGCATGCAGTTGAACTCTGCATCTGCACTAATTGGTGTACCAATATCACACCAGTCTACTACTGCCCAACCTCTTTTGTAGCCCTCTCCACAAATCTGCAGTATATTACAATATAAGCTGAGCCTGATGATGCAGCCAAACTCAAGAAAATCATTAAAATGCCTGAAATCACAATTTGTCAGTATTATGCATCAATGGACCTCACAATACAGTATTTCAACAATGTTTTCAAGTGATCCACCAAAACCAAGCAGCTTCCATATTCCAGAAACAAGATCAAATGGAATCAACAGTTGCATGTCCAGCTGTCAATTCACACTTTGCATACACACCACAAGAAACACTTGCATATAATGATATGCCACAATAGCCTTTCAATTTTCTTTGCATACCTTGATTTCTGTTTCCGCCACCTGAATAAGCTGGTTGACCGAATGTGTCTTGGATATGTTAAAAAAAGAACATTTTACTTGATAAAAAGGTTTCAATTTCACTGGTTTAAATTATTTTGAAAACCTACAGTAGCTTATCTTGTAAGATAGCACCCTGAGAAAGAAGACTGTTCATTTAAAAAACAACAACCACCAAACAATAGTTTAGTAAAATGCAAAAATAAACATACAAAAAGTACCCAGAAGAATACCCCCCAACACATGCATCTTTGGGAAATACTGTGTAATGAAACAATAGCCAGTTGTAAACTTAGCATAAATGAAGCTTTATGGAAAGAAAATAAGTTCCTTGGTGAAATGAAAGGAAATGTAATTACAATACTTTGAAGCATGTTATTCTCATGTGCAAAATGATATGAGCACTTTTCATCATGTTTAAATTTCCCACCGCTGCCAATTTGACATACCTGAATTAAATTTATAATACTTTTAAAACTTTATAAGAAATTTTCATCATGCTTAATTTTTGTGGAAGACTAACTAATCCTGAATATATATTTATTCTAGATAATAAACCCTCTAACCAAAAAGAAGAGTCCCTCAGACGGTCTGGTGCTCTAATGGCTGAAAAGAATTTCAAAGAATTCAAGATGACCATTTTAATTGGTGAGTGTTGAAACTAATTTTGAGCAATAGCAAGATGTTTAAATTAGTAGCTCCAGCAACCATATTGGGTGTCAGATTGGTACCAATTTCTATTTGATGAAAATCCCGTGACCATTGATTGAAAAGTAACTTATGAAGATTTTCAAGATGCCTGCCATCATTGTTATACTGAATATCACACTGGCACCATTGCCATTATGGACCAACCAGACACCATAAGAATTCTTCCAACAAAAATCCCATGCTGATATTACTATTCATTCCAAAGCAGTAGTGATAACTAAATTTTGAAGATGGTCACTGTGGTGGTCATACTGGATGACTAAGCAAACCATTTTCAACTAGGCCCAACAAGACAAAATAAAAAAATCTTTTGGTGAAATAAACCATATTGGTATCACCATCCATCGAGGATGAGCAGCAATAACAAGACTTTCAAGATGGCCACTGTGGCTACCAGACTGGAGCTCAAATTGGCACCATTTTAATTTAGAAGCAACTAGATATCATGACAAGTCTTCTACTGGAAATTCCATGTCGATATGACTTTCTATTCAGGTGAAGCATCATGAAGATTTTCAAGATGGCTTACTATGGCCATATTAGATGTCCATGTGACACCTTTATAATTTAGGGCCCACTGGATATCACAAGAAGTCTTCTGGTGAAAACGCCATTGAGCTTCCATTGAGGAGTAGCAATAACAAGACTTTCAAGATGGCTGTCATGACAGCCATACTGGACTTCAGATTGTCACAATATTCATATAGAACCAACTAGACATCGTAAGTTTTTAGTGAAATCCCAGGTTGATATTACCACCCATTCAGAAGTGGCATTAACAAGATTTTCAAGATGGCGACTGTGGTGGCAATAATGGATGTAAGTGTAGCACCATTAGTTCATATAAATGTGCAGTTTTGTGCATTTATGCAAATAACTAAAGTTGATATTTTATCAATATTATTGTCAACATCTCCAGTGGCATTTTTGGTCAGGATGATGCTAAATAACATCAGATGAGATGTCAAACTTTAGCCCTTTGGTCAAAGAGTCACACCCTGTGCTAGTCAAGATCCCTCCTCACATAGTATTCTCAAACTGTAGGTCTTTGTCAATGCTAATAAATTAGCATATCTGCCTGTAATACTCAATCAATGACAGAAGCCATGATGGCTCAGCAACTGATGCACTGGACTTGTGGCCAGAAGCATGCAGCTCGATTCCCACAATCAGACTGGCCCAAACTGATGACTGTTGTTTGTCCTTGGGCAAGACACATTATTATACTTGCGAAGGCAAGAAAGAGCCTTCAAAGTGTTGCCATGCCATAAAACACCAACAAGACCAAGTGGGCCTGATATTCAGGTCATCTGGGTAAGTAATATATATATATATATATATATATATATATATATATATATATATATATATATATATATATTATTCTGTAAATGCTCATTCACACACATACTAAAACTGTAGAGGGGAAAGAAAAATATGGAACTCAAAGCTGCTATGTTGTTGATTAGATGGATGCATAATTTATCTTCTTTCCTCCGTATAAAGGATCACTATCTCAGCATAAAAAAATCATTTATACAACCAGCATTTTCCCCCCTGGATCTCTCTCTTCCCTGGGGACTAGGCTCTGAAAACTTAACAGCCCCACTCTTAAAGGACACGCACTAATTTGGCATTATGAGTGGAATTAACCTGTGCAGTCAGCATATATTCCTGGGTCTGTCCTTACCTCTCCTACAGCTCAAATCCTGGAGTCAGAACTCAAACTACTGCAATCACCATCCAAGTGAGCTGTGGTGACTCAGTAGATAAGGTGTTAGACTCGTGAATGATCAGTTTGAATCCTTATTAATATATATGGTGTCAGATACTCCCCTCCCAGCTTTGTCGGAGTGAGTGTTCTGGGTTTTGGTTATCGTTATCGCCGACGGTGTAATTTGCCCAGAATGAGTAAATATCAATAGAAATTGAGAAATTTACAGGTGGAATAGATAAAGAGCTGAGCAGGTATATAGAACAGAATAACACGAGCCCCCGTTACAAATAAAGACAAAATTTAATCAAAATTTCTAACAATAAAGTTCATAAAGAAAAGTAATAATACATTACGATTGAAAGATACACTTCTTTCTTTTTGACTTAACTTCTTCAACGAATTTTCAAATACAAAGAGATGATGATACCAATAGCCGATCTGTTAAGCGATAGAATTTAAATCATCATTTAGATCAAGTGAAATATATTGAAAACATTGCCTTGTACAGTTTCATAACCTGATGGTCTTGATTCAGTCCGAATTCCACAGCAACTATCCCTTTTGACTTCCTTGTGCCGGTATGTCTGGGTCTTCTCCACTTTTGATTTCCTTGTGCCGGTAAGTCTGGGTCTTCTTCACTTTTGACTTCCTTTGCCAAATTCACAGGTTGTCTCGCCTCTTCTGCCCTTTCCAACTTTGTGTCCACTTTGGGTTCGTAGTACGCAATACGTAGAACGTATATCGTAGAGCTATCTCGCCCTTCCAAAATAACAAAAATAAGCAACCTAAATCTTCCGTCACATTATATACTGGGGGAATAGATCAATACCTTCCCCCCTCGTTATGTCAGATAAATTCTATCCTAATTTCAAACAGATTCTATGACTATCTAGTCTAACTGGCCATGACAGACCATAACAACCTAGTTTCACAAAATTAATGGTCAACTAATTGCTATTTCAACACACCACCGAGACATTAGTTCCAGACTAGTCTCAATTACACAAATGAATGAAATTCTTTGCATTACTGTATTTATAACAACAATCAAGTGGTTATCATACGTGAACTCATATATAGGTCGGCGAATTCACCCGGATTCTCGCATCTCAACTAAAATAAGGCATGAAACTCTAGATACATAATTTCCTATAATAAACGAGACTATACGTTCAAACAAGTCATCAATGTTTATATAAAGAAAAATATTATTGTACGGACCCAGATAAACGAACTCAACACAGGTATACCTTATCAAGAAATTAAATCTACGAACTTAAACAAATAAATTCATGCAAATACAAGGAAATAAATCAAACAAATCATCATAGCAGTATCAATGAATTACATAAGATTGTTGCAAATACCTTGTTTTCCCAAGCTCTCACTTCCAGAACGTGTCTGTCAATTTTTCCAGACAACTGCTTCCCCTGGATGATTTAACGAGTGAATTTCTTCTAAATTCGACCCGGTGTCCTCTACCTTTGTTTTCTCTTGCAGAAAATGGCATCAACTGATTTTCAAATTTGCTATTTGCACATTTAAACTGAAGAGTTTTCATGTGAAACCACGCCCCCTTCACAGCGTGACCAATCTGGATGAAATACACTTCCCGCCTGAACTTGCTGAAACAATGCAGTTCGTCTGACAAACCTTGATTACCCAACTGATTCCTGGTAACTTTCAGAAATGACAATTGACCCCTCTCCTGTCCAGTTTAAACAAACGTAGCCTTAATAAAAAATCGCTAAACTCGTGACAGAGAATGTACCAATCCATGCATTATGGCAATTTAAACGCGTGCAAAACTCCATAAATCTAATTAATCGTACACGTGTCCAACTAGATGTGTTCTACCAAGATCGACAGAAAAATTTGCTCCATTACATATGGATTAATTCTCATCATCAAACTATTAATAATGAAAGCTTACATACCAGACCTTATCAAAATCCCACAAAAAAATGGTCTCTACAGTGTTCAAAACTAGCCAATCAGATGCAAGATCACCCCATTAAAGTAAGTGGATGTCACTCATAATTAAACTTATCTGAATCTTGATGATAAAAGCTTACATACCATACTGAATCATTACCTTATCAGAAACATGGCCTCTACTATATCAACAGGCTCTGCCAATCTGATTCTACTGTATCCACAGGCTCTGCCAATCAGATTATACTGTGTCCATAGGCTCTACCAATCAGACTACTGTATCCACAGGTTCTGCTAATCAGACTACTGTATCCACAAGCTCTGCCAATCAGACTCTACTGTCTTCACAGGCTCTGCCAGTCAGATTCTACTGTATCCACAGGTTCTGCCAATTAGATTCTGCTGTATCCAAAGGTTCTGCCAATCAGATTCTCCTGTATCCATAGGCTCTGCCAATCAGATTATATTGTATCCACAGGCTCTGCCAATCAGATTCTACTGTATCCACAGGTTCTGCCAATCAGATTCTGCTGTATCCACAGGTTCTGCCAATCAGATTCTACTGTATCCATAGGCTCTGCCAATCAGATTCTATCGCATTCACAGGCTCAGCCAATCCGATTCTACTGTATCCACAGGTTCTGCCAATCAGATTCTATTGTATTCACAGGCTCTGCCAATCTGATTCTACTCTATCAACAGGCTCAGCCGATCAGAATCTAATGTATCCACAGGCTCTGCCAATCAGTTTCTACTATATCCACAGGCTCTACCAATCTGATTCTACTATATCCACAGGCTCTACCAATCTGATTCTACTGTATCCACAGGCTCTGCCAATCTGATTCTACTGTATCCACAGGCTCTACCAATCTGATTCTACTGTATCCACAGGCTCTACCAATCTGATTCTACTATATCCACAGGCTCTACCAATCTGATTTTACTGTATCCACAGGCTCTGCCAATCTGATTCTACTGTATCCACAGGCTCTACCAATCTGATTCTACTGTATCCACAGGCTCTGCCAATCAGTTTCTACTATATCCACAGGCTCTACCAATCTGATTCTACTATATCCACAGGCTCTACCAATCTGATTCTACTATATCCACAGGCTCTACCAATCTGATTCTACTGTATCCACAGGCTCTACCAATCTGATTCTACTATATCCACAGGCTCTACCAATCTGATTCTACTATATCCACAGGCTCTACCAATCTGATTCTACTGTATCCACAGGCTCTACCAATCTGATTCTACTGTATCCACAGGCTCTGCCAATCTGATTCTACTGTATCCACAGGCTCTGCCAATCTGATTCTACTGTATCCACAGGCTCTGCCAATCTGATTCTACTGTGTCCACAGGCTCTGCCAATCTGATTCTACTGTGTCCAAAGGCTGAGCCATTCAGATGCAGCATCACCTCAGCAGTATGTCTTGATATCACTCATAACTGAACTCATCTGGTGTCTTAATACCATGAGCTTACACACCAAATCTGACTAAATTCTAAAAGCCTCTAGAGTGTTCCCATACAAGCACTGACAGACTGATGGATGAATCATCAAGGACAGACAGAAAAACCATACCATCGGCTAAGTTGCTCTTTGGTCATATGAGCAAGAAACAATGTCAATCATGTACATGTGACTCATAGGTAGAAGAGTAATGATCTACAAAAATACATGTATGTTCAAATGGGATATCTGGTTAACATCCACATATATAAGGTGACTGTTATACAGAAGTGACTGATATAGCAATCATGACAGGAAACTCAACATTTGCCCATTAAGAGCAATAATGCCATAACTTATTATTCAAGCTATATACATCTAGGATCTAATGAGAACATATGATTGCCGGATTCAAGCTATCGACATCTAGGATCTAACTGAGAACATGTGATTGCCAGATTCAAATTAAGTTTTCAAAACAAATGCACCAAACTCAACACATGAAAATCGCACATCATATTTTCAACTCTTACCTCTTCCTCTTCACTAAATCTCTCCAATGTTCTGAAAATTCCTCCCTTATTTCAAATATAAAGTGGAATTTCAACTTTACATTTTCAGTTCTAGAATAGACCCTGAATATTACATGTCATTGGGGTGTTGTTTTTGTTGTGGTGCTTTTTTTCCATTTCTGATTAAGTTAGATGAGAGCATAAAAATAACGAGGGAATTACCTACTGGTCATTGAAAAAGGTCTGCTTACTGGCTTCCAACAGAAATACATCATCCTATAAACAACTAGAGTTAAAATCTCTATACCAACCAAACAAAGATTTTATGACAAATTCTGATAGCTTTCATTAAGTGACTTCCAGACAAGTAAACATACTGACATGTCAAGTCAAAATCCAACATTAACTGAGTATGGATTTTTCCATGTATTACAAGTTTCTACAATTTCACCATATTCACTCATATGTATATCCTACACAATTATTGCGACTTCTACATAAATCCAAATCTACTGCCACACCTGTAGTAAATGGTTGGGATCTAAGAAATCAATCTGAAGAACTGTAAAAGCCACCACATTTAATTCTGAACTCACTGTCCTGAGGATTCATTCAATAATGTGATCCTGGATGGACTAATATATCATGAAATATGGCATAAAGATTGACAAGTCATTTCTCCCTCCATTTGAGAACTGAAAGCTCAGAATTGTATGCAAGACATCTCCCTGATTTGTAAATGTTGTATTATTTACATTCAGCATCACAAACAACATTATTCAGACTAGAATGCATTTTGGAAGGGATACAGTTTGTTGTGGGGAGAAATCAGTTTTCCACTCACAAGACAAATTTGCTAATGTCTGGTAAACACTGGTGACAGGGCTGGTTTTGTAGACAAAGAGAGAATCCAAAACTCATAATGCAGCACAAATAGACAATGACAACATTTCCATGCATTGCCATACAAGATGGATATTAGTGAACTACAGATCTGTTTGACATGAATTGAGATAGAATAAAAAGACCAAATGTTCAAAGGAGGGAGATGGCATATTATGTAGGCAGGGCATCAGCACAATGAAACCCCTAGTGGGGGCTGAGGGAACAAATGCCCCAATAAGCTCCTGTCTTTCCATATCATAATTTTAACCACCTATCTGTAAAAGAAGAAAAAAAAACAACTGGAGCAGGTAGCATACAGTACTGATATTGTATATGTATCTGACACATCTTTCATATGAAATACAAAATTTGAAGACAAAAAATTCATTAAATTTGGAGAATAATTTCAGACCAGCAGACTACTTTTAAACTTAAGTTAATGAAAATTTGAAAATCGTCCACATTAAAACAAAAAAAAAATTTGAACAAAAAGAATTTTAACTCTAACGACTAGATACAAAACCATGAAAGCAAACAAAAACAATACAGAGGAACAAAGAAGTAATGAAATTCCAGAAAGTGACAAAAGTGATGATGATACACAATATGGTATGATTTCAGCCAAGATTTGTCAGAGTAAAAATCAATTAATTATCAAGTTCTCCAAAATTCATATAAAAGAAAATGAATAAAATGACATTAAAGATCCATGCTTCATATTTTTGCCCTTTTGTAAGCAATTCTTTGGCAAGGTCAAAGTTGTCTGGTATTGGTTTTTTTTTTTTTTCTTGGTAACTGGAATGGAAGTTTTAATATGAAATATCCCACACCTTTTCCAAGTAAAAGTATTGACCGAGAGAATGGACAATCAGAAAGTTCCTGAGATAACTCAAATGAACCACGATTGATTTAACTTCCAGTACAAATTACTTGAACTCCCACATAATGAAACTAGTCAAACATAGCAAAACTTTGCCCTGTGCTGCCAAATTCTAGTGCAACATTAGGAACAGCTGGTGGCAAGTTTTATCAACAGTTCTATAAAACTGACCAGTGAACAGATGGGGTTGTTGTTGTTGTTGTTGTTATTAGATAGTGCTAAAGTTAATGTAGACAATAATACATATATACACACACACATACATACATAGACACACAAACATTACAAATCTTCAATAACAGAACCCAAGCAGTACTGCTGGTAAATGTCTGTAACATTATCTGCCACAAAACATCAATGAAAACCTAAAACACCGTAAATCTGTACCAAGAGATGATATCCATCAGACAGGATACCAGTGCTGTAATTAAATTAGAATCGAATCTTCTACACACTACATTACTCTTGCATCTTGAAGAGGTCCAGAGGTTGTGTAAATTTTATAACGGAACAATAATGAATATTGATTGCTTCCCCTGGGCAGAAATTACAATCAATTACCTCCCCTTGGCATCCCCTAATGGAATAAGAATGTTATGGGAGGCACATATTAAGATCAACATGACTTGTGAAGACACCAGATAATTCTTCAAACTATTAATGGTTTGATACTAATTACCGTATTCAAGGTAAAACGTCCACATGCCTTAATAAATCTGTCTCATTATTATCAAAACAAAAACTTCATACTCAGAGTTCTCTCTCTTGGCATATCTATGGGAGGGAAGCATTTGCTAAAACCTGCTTTAAAACATCATGATTTTCTTGGAACTTATCACTATGCATGTCTGATGTCTTGTCACCTCACAATTTAATGGCTAAAATCAGTCTCCAAGAATCCAAGAAAAGGCCCCCCCCCAGCACAGCTAAGTGATATAAAACACTTGCCTTTACTAATTACTGTCATCTCCATCCAATGTGAGTATGTGAGAAAGCTTGCCAGTAGCTTCCTCTAGGTCAGTGGTTTTTACCAAGGTTTCCCATGTTCTTCCTCCATATCGTGTGCTGAAAAATGGTATTACACCCACAACAACAACCGTCTCAAAAACAAATTTTGCACATGCTTCATTCAGTGCAACTAAACCAGAAGAGACAATGCACCTACAAAGCGGACAGTTCCCAACATAGACAATGGGAACTAACTCTTTCAGCATGCAAACACATGGAAATACAATGGTTAAAAATTCATTTGTTGTCCAGATAGTATGATGGTCTTAAACCTCATGAAATTTTATGGAAATAATATCTTTAAATGAATAGTGGAAGTATTATACTGAATAATGAACTCTTAATATTCTACTACCAAAAGAAAGATTGACAATTATACTCCCTGGTATATCATATTCAATCTATGACAATTAACCTATTAATGCTGAGCACCTAACGAAGCAGCTGTGAGTACCACTTTTATAAGTCATTGGTACAACTTGGTTGGGGGTCAAATGCACGACCTCTCATATCCATGGCGGATATTCTAACCACTTAGGCCACCAGATGCAAATTAAAGAAACTGCTAAAAATGTATAAAAACTTAAAACAAATTTCACAATAATAGGAGAATCAGTGATGATGTATTGTACATGAGGGATCAGAGTAAGAATACAGTAATCTTGTGTGGAACTTTTTATTTTATTATTTTTGTTTTTGCTAAGTAGCTACAATATGTATCTTGATAACATACTACTACTGCTAATAATAATTATACATGTAAAATAATAATAATTACTACTAATAATAATGCTAATGCTATCTGGTGCATAACACATGTATTTGTTATGAACTGAGTTTGCGAGCTGAACCTGCCTTCTGAGGTCACCTTTCTACAAGGCCACTGGTCTTTTTCCCACAGGTAGCCACCGTAAAATGGTTTGACTGTACAAGATGAAAATTACTGCAATGAACAGAGGCTAGTATTTTATGGGTTTTATTATTACTGTTTTTATTAGAATGAAGTTAGCTGATAAATCACTAGTCTCCCCAAATGAAAGGACTTAAAGACTTTGTTTCCTCTACTAAATATCCTTTATATTTTATCTTGAAGAGTTATTCTGTACACAGTGATATGAGCAGAGCAACACAGTTTAGCATAAGCATCACACTGTGTACACTCCAATTTTTTCTGTTTGTCCAAAGGCAGTATGACAGTGCACACCAGGTCTTGTGGGTAAATGACATCAAATTCTATTTACAGCAACAAGGTCAATTCTTAACCTGCCCTTTTCTCTCTCACTCATACATACAAATATACAGTACAGTAGTTCCCCTCTTATACAGCCACCCCTTCTGCACTGGGAAAGTGGCCTTATAAGACGGGTGGCCTTTCCAGAGGGGGAATACATTTTTTTGTGAGAAATATATGTAATGTACGCAGTAAGAAAGCTACATTCTTCAAAGCATTTAATATCTTCGTTTAAAAGTAACATTAATTATCAAAAGGTTCTTCTTGTTATAATAATAGCTTTATTTCAACTGAATATGCATTAATAGTTCTTATTCTTGGCATAAGCGTGATATGAGAACGGGTGTTGTTGTCATGCACATTGCAAAACCATTCAAAAACGTCATTTAAATCTTGGTACATACATAATTCTCTTTCCATTTGCTCCATTTTCCCACTGCTGCTGAATAACCTCCTTATCGGTTACGATATTGTTTATTCGAGTCTTTTCTACCTAAAATTGTTCGGCAAGTTCCCCCTCCCCACCTCACCCTATGTCGTCGAGTAGAATAACTGACTTTTTTCAAAAATAATTGTCTCCATTTACGTGATGACATATTAATGTTTTGTAATGATTTATTCGGATGTTGCTAACTGTATGTAGTTTAATTATGCAGATGAAACTTTTGCAGAGCAGATGAAATGCCTTCTTCGTAAAGGAATGTGTTGTCACGTGATTTTTCGGTCTCTGTCTGGTACCCTGTTTTGTTCAAGGCTAATTTCTGTGTGTGTGTCTGCAAAAATCTATTTTTAGACTATGCTGACTCTGTTATGATCTTGACAATTACGTCCAGTTGTAATCATCAGTGTTACCAACTACAAGACTGATAAAACAAATTTTCTGCATTTAAACAAAATACCATGTGTTTTTTATAGAAAGCGATCTTGTCACGTGATTCATTAGTTGCAGTCTGGTACCCTATTTGTGTTTACATTTCTTTACACTTAGGGAGAGAAGCCAAAACAACTTCGATATGTATGCAGATTTGATCTGAACAGTAGCACCTCGTGGCCGTTAGGATTTGTAATCTTGACAATTATTGTCAGTAGTAATAGCCACTAATTATGAAACTGAACAAGCTCAACATCTTACTAAGGGAAGCCATAAAGGCTATCAAACCATTTTCACGCTGACTTGTGTATTGTACATCAATACCGCCACTTCTCAGCTATTACTACTGTTCAGTAATTGTAATCTTAACAATTATCAGAGTGACTAAACCGGACATCTCATGATAACACAGCAGTAGAGCTAATCGGATTACGTGTACTTACCTTTTTGTATGGATTAAAATTTGAGTCTTTCTCGGCTTTATGCAATAAATGTGGCTAGTCATGAGGCGTAAATGATATAATATTAACCTTAGTGGTACATGTACTTTAGTCAACACTTCTTTCAGGAACGAAAACCTGACATCGGGAAACAGAAATCGGATTACTTAACACACGTTACGAATAAAATTGGTTCTGGATACATATTACAAAATAAAATGCAGCCACTTGTGAGGGGTAAATTTTATATTTTTGCACTAATATGCTGGCCGCTGGTCGCGTTAGCGGGGTGGCATTTCGTGAGGGGTACTTTTGAACACAAATTCGTCGGCGCTGTCAGATTCTGGCCGTAAGGAGCGGGTGACCGCTGGTCAGGGGGGCCGTTCAAGAGGGGGACTACTGTATAATGGTCCAAGGTAACCCATCACAATATGCAATGTATAGACATAAATACTGACAGCTTACAATTAAAAAAAAAACATTTATTATCGCTTCCTATTACACTGGTACAGCAAAAAAGGGCCTTATGTGCAAGTTAAGATATACATATCAAGCATGAATGTACCAGCATGTAGTCCTGAGCTAAAAAATACTTCTGAAAGTGGGACAGATACATGATGAAGCAAAAGCACAATGGATGGTATGCTACTTTCACGTTCTGTGACTGAAATTTCTTTATATGTGGTAATAGGGAAACAATACGCTGCCTAAAGCTGATAGCCGATTGAAATTGTTGCTCTCATATGCTGAAAAAATGGACCTCAACAAGTCCAACAAATCCTAACTTCTGCAGTTATTAAAATAGGCACAATGAACTTTGCCAGAGTAGATCATACCAACTTTTGAATGAGCAATAATGAATCATATGAAAACTTTTTTAAAAAGTATCAGCTAGTTTTGATCTAATTTATGTCCAGGAAGTGAAAATGACCAAGTGGAACTAGCAATCTTTTGAGAGGTAAACATCTGAAGTAAGGCCAAGCTGTATACTCCACAGCCCACATTACACCCACAAATCATACACCAAACTAAAGGGAATTAAAAGTCCTTTAACAATGCCTAAGATACACAAAGTCTATTTTAAACAGCCAAGATAACCAGCAAGAAAAATCTGGTAAATTCTTTTATTTTAAAAATCGAACCCTGTGCAAAGTATGAAACTGTACAACAGAATCAATAGTATGTACATTCTCCCTTGATAACTTGCATGGATCCCATTTTTCTTCTCTAGAAATACCAAAAGATTTGGCCTCTATTTGCTGAATTAGAGGAAAGTTGAGATCATATCTGGTAAATGAAAATTTGATATTTAAATCATTGTATTGTTGAAAACAGCAGTTAGTACTCAGAAATCTGAATAAACATCATGATATTCACAATTTTTAATTGGAAGTCATACATTTTGTTAAATTTTCTTTGCAAATAAAAATTCACAGCACTCAATAAATAATAATATTGGACTAAATTTTGATCCATGAAAATGTCAGTAATGTCAAACAGTGGCAGCATTGTGAATTTCATGTTTTTGTTTCATCTTTTAATTCAGTTTCATTGTAATCACCATAAAAGCAATACACCCTCTGGTATTCCAATGTGAAAAGTGTCAATCTACCATCACATCTATGTCTGTGAGCATTTCTGTGAGAACCTAATTAAGTGCCAACTGTGATTTGATCTTCGATTTACAGAAGTGTTTGTTTTATCATTGCAACCAACTAAAAGTATACCTGGTTTGTATTATGATGCTAATGATGTCTTTTGCATCAAATCAAATTAAGGGGTTGGAATTTTAAAAATTTACAAGACAAACAAATCGTAACCCACATAAGAGCTAGCATTCATTGTAGTGTGTCAGGTCACTCACTTCAACTAACAGAACACTGTTATAAATATTATTATGTAATTAACATAATTAAGGTATCTAACATAATCAGCAGTTTTATCTTACTAATTTGTAAATGTAATCAATAATTGCAAGATAAGCAACCAAAAGGAGTACACAGTGCATATCACAGATAAGGTTCATTATAGAGAAGCTAGCTGAAAAGTTTGTAATAAACTTAAAATTGCAGAACCACTCAGATGTTTGCAGAAATTTCACTACAGCAATGAAATCACAGCATCAATATTTTATTAATACAATTAAATTGTGTTGTCTGTTGTTTCACAAATTAAATGTCCATAGTTTTGAAGAACGGAAATCTTGTTTTGTTATGAATCGACAGTAACACCTGAATATATCCACATTCATATGCAGTGACATAATTATATAACATTTTTACAGGAACATCTGTTGAAACCTCTTGGAGTGATGTTTTTCAGGATCTTTGGGATGTTGATTATCTTGAAAATGAAGGTAGTTTATACAGAAAAACAAGTAACTTTATTAAAAAAATACATTTCATAAACAATTACTGTATTCCCAGCGTCATCATAAAATGAGTTTTAAACCTTTAAACCCCACCCCACAGTGTTTTCTTTGTTAAAGTCCAGCCAGGACAGCATACCCTTCTTAACTTTTCAACAGTTCCTCAGTACATGTAAACTGTGCCCTTGCTTATACTGTGGTCATTGTTTTTTAATCCCACTGTGTTCAAGTTATTGATGTAAGTGTATAAACACCTGAGCTAAACACAAAAAGATAACCAACAATGAACAACTATGACCTGCTAATGCTGATGAGACTCCCACTGTCCAGAAAAAGACATGACTATCATCAGCACCTATGTACCCATCATGACCAACCCTGATGAGATAAAAGATAAAATTTTATGAAGATCTGGAGTCACTTATTGCAGAATTATCGAAGACAGAAAAGCTCATCATCTTTGCTGAATTCAATGGCGGGTGTCATTGGCAAAAATTGTTTTGGCAATACAAGACTCCTCCTACTAAGGACTCAGTCTCCAAACTCAATATCCTGACTCAGCCTAGCCGATGACCAAATGGTAAAAAGTGCCCAAAAAGCTTCATGTTTCTAAACTGAAATAAGAGAATGTGAAAGGGACAAATGTTGAAAAACTGTGCAGCCAACTAGAAACAACTGATGTGAACTCCACAACTATTGAGGAAAAATGAGCATCCTTCAGAGACTCTTGTGTACTCAGTTGCAGCTAAAACCCTCGGTCCCACCAAAATAAATATCAATATCGGTTTGATGAGAATGATGCTGCCATAAAGATACTTCTAACTGAGAAATGTCAGCTACAAAAGGCCTTTTTAGAAGACTGCACTTCACCATCTAAGAAGCCAGCCTTCCACATCCAAAGGACTGAGCAATAAGGTAGATGAGATTCAGTCCAATAAAGATAGGAATGCCATGAGAAACTTCTATTATACTTTGAAGACAATCTATGGGCCACAGTCATGAGGAACATCAATACTGAGTACTGACAACACTACAATGATCATTGACAATGAAACTATACTACAATAATGTGCAGAACACATCAACAATATCCTTAATCTACCATCATCCATCAACAAGGAGACAATTGATCGACTACCCCAGGTGGAAATCAACACATCACTTGCTGATCCAACAAATGCTGACTGAAACTATGAAAGCAACTGACCTGCTGTCACATGGCAAGCACCTAAAGCACATGCTCTACCAGCTGATGTCTACAAAACCTGAGGCTCACACATGGCACAGAAACTAACTGAACTATTCCAGTCAATGTATACTCAAGGAGTACAAGGATGCATACACTGTCCACTTGTACAAGCAGAACTGCAACAGAAAATCCTGAAACAACCATTTGGGCATCTGTTTGCTGTCAACAGCCAGTAAAATCCTCACCAGAATTCTGCTGAATCGTGGGCTCCTGCCTGAGAGTCAGTTCGACTTCATGAAAGGACTAGGAACCACAGGTATGGTGTTGAAAGCTCATCAACTCTGGGAGAAATACCAGGAACAGAACTCAAACCTGTAAACAACATTCATTGACCTGAAAAAACCTTTGATACAGTCAGTCTTTGGAGGATCAGGAAGATCTTGGCAAAGTTCAGTTGCCCAGAGAAATTCATCTTGATGGTTTGGCAATTCCATGATAGCATGCTCACACATGTCATGGATGTCTGAGTCATCTGAACAATTTCTAGTCACCAATTATGCCAAGCAAGGTTTTGTGTTGGCCCCAACCCAATTTAGAATGATGTTCTCTGCCATGCTTACTAATGCCTTCTGTGACCATGACACTGGGATTGACATCAGATACTGGACTGATGGCAAGCTCTTCAAACTGAGGTGACTACAGGCAAAGATGACTGTTCATGATCACCTGTTTGCTGACGACTGTTCCCCTGAATGCCAAATTCGAGTCTGACATGCAACAGAGTAAGAACCCTTTCTCTTCAGCTTGTAATAATTCTGGTCTCACAATCAGTACAAAGAGAGAAGTGGTGCACCAACCTGCACCAAGAAAGCCTTACTTAAACCCCAAACCTACATTACAATAGGCAAGTTCACCTACCGTACTACACTGTCCATACTGATGATGAAACCAATGCCAGAATTTCCAAAGCAAGTGTGGCCTTTGACAGGCTACAAGCAAATATGTAGAAGCATAGAGGTATCAATCTGAAAAAAAAATTGAAGGTCTCAAAGCCCTTGTGCCATCTCCCCTGCTGTATGAATATGAAACCTGGACAGTGTACAAATGCAATGCCAAGAAGCTGAACTATTTTCACATAGGCTACCTGAGGAAATAGATGAGGTTAAGATGGCAGGCAAGGTCCCAGTCACTGAGGTTCTCAGATGGGTATACATTCCTACCATCAAGATGAAATCACAGATGAGATGAACAGGGCATGTCACCAGGATGTCAGAAGAGCAACTACCAAAGAAGGTCTTCTATTGTGAACTAAGTAGGGAAAGCAATCTCAGGGTGGTCAGAAGAAACACTTCAAAGATTTCCTTAAATCATCCTTTAAACATTTCAAAACTGACTCTGAGTCTTGGGAAGACCTCACACAGAACTGCTCCACCTGGAACAGACACATGCATACTGAACTACCAACTTTGAACTGAGAAGAATAGCAGAAGTGCAGAAACATGAGCAACATCAATCTCTATTGATCAAGCAACCCCATGTGCTAGACAGTTCAGAGCACAAACTGGCCTAAGCAGTCACATACTCACAAAAACCAAACCAGTTAGTGATATCATGGTCATCTTCAAACTAGAAGGATGAGCAACATCAATTCAGTTTATGAAATGTGGAACCTGTTGGATTTGACAAATGCAACAGAACTTTAAGTATACATTCTCAAACCATTCACTTTGTGGCTTCACTATTTTTGTACCCTATATAGCTAGTTGGAATACATTATTACAAAAGTTTCTATATCCATATATAAATTTAGCTTATTATTAATGTGGGAGGGGTGTTTCTTTTTCCGCACAATCTTTTGTACTGTTGTTGGGCTTTTTCTTCTCCAGAAATAATTATATGTGCCTTTCTCTTTTGTGTACAAAATGTTAATTTCATTTTACACAAAGCAGGTTTTGATTTAAAACACTTGCAATTTTATGTATCTGCTCAAATTTCTAAAACAACCAAGGCTCATTTCAGTTGCTGATTTATTATTGCTCTGAAAGCTTTAAGTCTTCCCCTGGTGGAAGATTTGTTTAATCATGAAAATTTTAAAAAACGTTTTTGGACATTTGCACTATCAAAGCAGACAAGGATATAGTTACCTGAATATGATCAATATTCAGTGTTCAATGGATACTTAGTATACGAGGAAATGAAAATTAAGCATCTATTCAACTATGACATGTTGCTGCTGCAGCTGCTGCCATGATGGGCTATATATGGCAGCCAGCATAACTGGTGAAGAAAAGAACCCAGGAAAACCCCCGTAAGAACCATCAATCCACAGGTAGCTATTGGCAAGCTTTCTCACATGCCCACATTGGTCAAGCCAGAGACTCGAACAACTATGACATGTAATGGTACAATCCAAAAATGACAAATGAAATGCAAATCTTGACATTTCAGAACCTATATATCAAGTTCCATATTTTTGTTTCAGCAAATCATTTAAAATACAAACCTACATAAAAAAAACCATTTTTTTTTCAGTTAATAATTTAAAATACAAACCTACATAAAAAAATCCATTATTTTTGTTAAAGTTAACTGTGCAAAATTATATTTGGATGACCAAGAGACTTAAATAACTGACGGAACTCGCAACCTTTTGAAATGCAATTAATAATTCTTATTCATTGTTATTTTTTGTATTTAAGTTTATACATAGTTTCTGTATAGCTGGTTGTACTGGCATCAAGATCACTGCATGATGTTACAGTTTTTGTTACTATTGGGGAGACTATGCTAATAAGCTTACGCTTTTTACTAACCCCCCCAAAATCACATATTTGTAATTGACAAAGTTTCTCAAATAAATATGGTTTAAACTAATACTGTACGTATATTTTATTCTTTATTAATAGTTTGTGTTAAAATGTTAAAATCATTCATCTAAAAAGAAAATACAACAGTTAATATACATCAATTGCAATAATTTATATTTTTATTTGAAGTTAATATGCAATCTATCAGTGTGTGTGGGTGTGGGTGTGGGTGTCGGTGTGTTTTGGATATTTAATGTAGCTTTAACAATTTTTCAGTCATTTTGCTACAATGTCTGAAGCGTGACAGTTTATAATGATGTCTAGCACTGGGGTATCATGCTGCAGACATGTAGCATCATGTCCCACCCAGTCACATTATCCTGAAACCAGGCTGACCAGTCCAAATACTAACTTCTTAATGCTGAGCATCATGCAAGGCAGCTACTAGTACCATTTTTATAAGTCTCTGTTATGACTCGGCCAGGGTTTGAACTCGCAACCTCCTGCATCTGAGACGGATGCTCTAACCACTAGGCCATCAGAGCGGTCATATCAAATGCAAAGTTAACTAAGATAACGCTGATCCTGTCCATAAATTGTCAAGTTAGCTATGACAACATCATTGAGTAAGTGTAGATGAAACCAAAACTTAAGTCATTTACAATATAAAAAATAAATGAATCAACGACATAAACAAAAGGATGTAACAGAGTGACAAGGTGAGCAGATCTCTGATCATGGCACACTGGATCTCATTTGCAGCTTTTAAAAACAATAAAGCAACAAAGAATACCAACCTTTACAATTACTAAAGAATTAACTGGTTCAGAAAATGTGAAACACTTATTAACAGAAAAAGACAAAGGCCTCATTCAACCAGGTCATTATATACAGTGTTTTAATTCCACAAACGAACAATTTAGTACCTGGTGTGCTACAGTGAAAGCCAGGTGAGAAAATCTCTCATTATGATTTCATTATTGACTGAACCAGAAATGTGTGCAAAAGCTGCAGTTGTATAGCATTCTAACATAAAAACAGCATGTATCCTGATGTCACATACATCATTGCCCATAGTAATTTAGTTCTGTTGGATGACTGAGTGTTAAGTTTGAATTTACCTGGTATAATGACTTACAGTACATACTTGCTTATAAATTGAGTCCAACTTCAAATTGCAGAGACCTTGATCTACTATTAAATAATGTGCTGGCAGATCTAGGTCTATATGGTTTCTTAGAAGTAATCAATATAAGAAACAATCTGGACCCTGACCCACTAGTACATTATGTAATGGTAGATAAGGGTCCATGTTGTTTGCAGTAAGACTCAACCTGTAAGCAAGTAAACATGGTACTAATTTTAGTACTGCTTACACTTCACCTGAGGGGTAAAACTTTACCTGAGGGGTACACTCACCACAAAGTCCCTGTGGTGTAAAACTTAGCAGAAAGAAGTTACATGACACTGCCCCACTACTGTGGATAAAATCCCTGTGGACACGGGTGTAAAACTTAGCAGAAAAAAGTTACATGAAACTGCCACACAGTGAATCCCATAATGAAGGAATGAAAACTACTGGTGAACACTTTGTGTACTAACCATAATGACTGTTTATCCCAAACCTGACTAAGGCTGATTTAATTTTTTTTAATGCATATGTTAACATGCAGTTATATGACATTTAAAATGATACATGTAACATTAAGTCAGAGTGACAAACATGCTGTATAGCTCTGAATCATACTGAACAGAGATTTAAATTACTATCCATGTTCATGGTTGAGTTTCAAAATTTGACAGCATTAGTGAAACAATAAGCACAATCTAAAAAAAGTTTTGATATTTATTGCTTTACAATTTTCTGTGACTGACAAATTATTTCACATTCAAAACTCTGCTGCAATCCCACATATATGAAGACATTTTTCAGTCAATGACACTCCAATCCGCCCACCCCAATCCCCCCCCCCCTCCCCGTCCCTGGTCCCTATGGAGAGAATCAAAATATTCTGCAACTGTTGTGCTACATCTATTGTTTGGCCACACCATGACCTTTGTCCATCTAGCATTCCATCCATCTGTCTGTAACATTCTGGTTAAGTTTTATGTTTAGGTCAGTTTGTCAGGCACTGTAGTCAGACATCCATATTTAGGTCAGTTTGTCAGGCACTGTAGTGGGACATTAATATTTAGGTCAGTCTGTCTGGCACCGACATCTATGTTAGGTCAGTTTGTCAGGAACTGTAGTTGGTCATCAACGTTTAGGTCAGTTTGTTAGGCACTGTAGTGGGACATCCATATTCCGACAACACATTTCTACTTCTTATATGAACTCTACCTAATAACTGAATACCTAAACTCTTTCATTATGTGCAATATATTAAAGTACACATTTGCAATACTACAATTTTCACAAGTTTCTTAAAATACATAAGGTACAATTACATTCTTAATTCTTCTCTCCTTGCTTGAATCTGTCAAATTAGAGACATAAGTATCTTTTTGTTTTTGAGAAGAGTTTTTTTAAAAAAAACTTATAAGAGGCCTAAGTGGGGCTGAGATCACTCATCTGGCTGACATTGGCCAAAAAGCCAAATGCAAGAGCGGATGGTCAAGAAATTTGCACCAGTATGATACTTTCTATTGAAAATTCTTCCAAAGCTGGTAATTATATGTTACAAAAACAATGGTTTCAAGATTTGCATAGTTTTTCTATCCTTCTCCTGATGCAAATCAGCATCCGTTTTGAGAAGAAATAATTTTAAAGATTTTCTATTTTTAGACCATACCTGATGACAGACCAGCATTGTATACATTTTAAAGATCTTCATTCCAAGATACTTTCTATCAATATTGTTCAAATTCTATGCAGTAGTTTTGGAGAAGAAATCGTTTAAATGCTTTAGAATTTTAGTAATGATAGCTATATCTGAAGGTAGCTCACAATCAGCGGTACAAGTCTCTAAGTCCTCTCTGCCAGGATGCATTTTAGCCTATCCAATTGTAACAATTCTGGTGAGTTATTTAGATGAAGTCTTTCTGAGATTTTCTGTTTCTAGTAACAGTGGCCATTGTTGATGACGGATCAGCATCTTTTGTACATATCTGAAGGTCTCCAAGCCAGGATACTGTCAACTAAGTCAGATCAAATTCTATTCTTATAGTTTTAAAGAAATTACTTCAAGTTTTTGTTTTTTTTATTTTTGGTAACAGCAGTCACAGTTGTTAACCAATCTGCATAATTTATAAAAGTCTGAAAGGCATTCATGCCAAGAAACTTTTTGTCATATATGTCATATGTTTAGTGATGTTGGAGAAAAAGTTTAAAAGCTTTTCGATTTTTCAGTAAGTGGCTTTTCTATTTTTAATAACATTGCACATATTTGATGACAGATTTACATCTTTTGTAAAAAAAAAAAAAAAAAAAACAAACTGAAAGGTCTTCATTCCAGGATGATTTCCTAAAATCTGATTAAAATCTGTTGTTTTTTAAAAAAAAATGTTATTTGAAGAGTTTTGCTATTTTTTGTAACGGTGGCTATATTTGATAGATCAGCATCATTTGTACAATTTCAAAACCCTTCTTGCCAAGTTGCTGTGCGCCATATTTAGCCAAAATTGGTTCCATGGATTTTGAGAAAAAGTTTAAAATACAGTAGCTGAGAGATACACAGTGTATGATGGATGCAGGGCCATGCCATAAGCTGACTGGCTTTCTGCCAGATCATCTCAAAGAGTGCAGTCACAATGAACAGTGGGTTGACTACATCTTAAAGAACTTGATGCAAGGTTGTCGAGGTTTATTGATGGGGAAAAAATGGCAGTCAAAGATTTATGATGTGCAACAGATGAAGGCCCTTAGAAAGGTCTTTATGCAATATTGATGAATGAATGACTACAAAATTTACTGTTCACATGGGTGACATGAAAACAACTTTAAAAGAACAGCTGGTGTAATGCTATTTAGAAAAATTTACATTCATTGCATTGCAACTGTGTTTTCATGGAAAAAAATATTCCAGAATTTAAAAAATCATTTGTGTCGTATATAAATGTAAATATATCCCTCTGATTTTAGCTTTACTCTACCACCACCAACCCAACCCTTGGAAAAATTCCTACACAGGGCACCCATGGCACACAGGTGACATAACTCCCAATGATCCTTTCTGTGGCAGGTGCTGTCAGGTGCAACACCAATTTGCCTGATCATCTTGAGTTGTTGTTTTTTTTCACCTACATGCAGGCTAAATTTGTAAGTGTGCAAGAGTTTCTGCCTGTTATCAATAATCATGTGATAGTATTTATTCAAATCACTTTCTATAACTAACTTGTACAGTTTGTATACCATTTCTTATTTTTGCATGAAAAAAACAAGCATAAACCTTTCTAACTTAAATAATTCAATTCAATTTCATGAAAAATTATCTGAACTTTCTGACAGATTTGATAAAATCTGTCAAAATTAATGTTGCAAATAAATCTACTTTATACTTCATTTCTAACATTTACAAAATACATTGCAGAAGGTAGTAAAAGTCCAAGTAAAGTACTGTATGTATTCACTCAGAAGTCCAAATGCAAACTACACAGACCCAAATCTGCCACTGCACAATGTGCTGGCAGATCTAGGTCTCTGCAATTTCTTAGGCGCAGCCAGTAGAACAAACAATACAGACTCTGATTGGCAGGTGCAATATGCTGTGGCAGATCAAAATCTTTGTTCTTTGCAGCCTGACTCAACTTGTTGTTGTTGTTGTTGTTGTTGTAGGGCTTAACGCCATTTTTCAGCACACGATTGGCTATACATGGCGGCCAGTATTAATGGTGGAGGAAGAAACCCGGAAATCCCCGGAAAGAACCACCGACCCACGAGAAGCTACTGGCAAGCTTTCTCACATATCCACATTCACCGAATCCGAGACTCGAACCCACGCAGACAGAGGTGAGATAGCAGTGATCCGTAACGGAGAGCGCTTTAGACCACTAGGCCACTCGGGGCCCCGACTCAACTTGTAAGCAAGTATAAATGGTACATGTTAATAGATTGACAGAGACAGTCTTATGAGTATGATTTCTAACATATACAAAACCTTTACAGAAGAGAATGCCTTCAGTTGGCCATCCATGAATTTTTATCTGCTTAGCCAGTATCTGCTATTCACCTACTGTTCAGCAATCATGGAATATTATTTACCACCTTGGTTTATAAAGATATTACTCAAGACAGAACACTAATAACAACTGATACACAGTTCTGAAAACAGCATATTACATGCATGTGCAAAACTGCAAAGCAAACAACAAATACATTACATTGTAATTATTTACCTACCTTCAGATACAGTTTATGTCAGAAAATGAGATCAAAGGTTGACCTTTATATGAATGATCTGACAAACAGTAGCATACAGGGGCAGTGGGCTGTAAACTGTGCTCTCATGAATGTCCCTGGTACACACTCAACTGTAATGACTCAGTTGAGCAGAAAATCCACATAGGTGGAACTAACAAGGTACCTGTAAAAGAAACACAAATTATAAAAATATGTACAGGACTATGCCATCATATTTACCTGTGATATTTATATCCAATTCCACTGAATGTAAATAAGTGACAATAATAAGGACAATAAAAACAAGAAATTGCATTGAAATGAAATACATGTATTTGAACTTGCTTAACTTTAAGGCTGAAATTTATCAACCAGTTATCCATACTACATTAACCAAAGCATAACCAGTTAATCTCAGTTGAAAACACCTCTTGTTGTGCAAAGTGGGAACTGGCAAGAATTACAGCATAATCAAAGTTTCCAGTTTTTAAAAGCTAGTGAAAGAAACTTGCATGTTATACTTGCTTACACAGCAATTTTTCCCATGAGCTCTAGGTATCCATTCCATTGTTAATTATTTTGTCATATTCTCTGCCATTCCATGCTGCAATGAGTACTAATCTGGCAGATTATCAGGACTTATTAACTGCAAAGTGTAAACTTGTGTACTGCCAGCATTAAAATGATTCAGCTGCAAAGCCCTAGGACACCTTAACAAAGAAAGAAAACATGTTTGTATGTTTGTGAATGTGTATGTGTGAATGTGTATGTGTGCATGTGTGCGCATAAAATATGAGTAAAGATGGTATTAATATTATTATCTATCATATCTTGGAATAGCCAATCACGGTACACACATATAGCATTTGGCTGCATCTCGGCTAAATGTATTACAATGTTTCAGTTCATGTTTAATGCTTGCTTTTAAAGAAAATGCTGGGAGTTTGACATTCCCATTTTCATTTGAATATAAATTTTCACAACATACTAAATATGCTTGGTGTTATGAGGCAAGGGGGAGGGGGTCAGTTAACCAGGCACCATGTTTTGTAACAAGTTACAGCTAATACTCAAACAGCAATCATTGAAGCATTACTTAACTCTGAAATAGGAAAGATCAAATGCAAAGACAGTAGGTTTGATTTTGTTGGGTTTAACAGCAATTTTAGCACACAGGTAAAACCACCAACCCAAGGGAAACTACTGGCAAACTTTCTCACATGCCCACAATGGTCGAGCCGAGAGGCCCGAGACTCGAACTCATATAGACAGAGGTGAGATGTGTGAGTGATTCATAAAAGCAAGTACCTCAGACCACTCAGCCACCTGCACCCCACCCCAAACCACTCCAAAGACAGCAGTAAAAGTATAATTTATAAATCGAAAACTAATTGAAAAGCCATAAAGGAATTTAAAAAACAAAGTAAGATGCAAGCGCATATAAGGAAGAAATTTTTTACTTATGAAAGACTATTTCTTCCAACCATCATTTTTATATAGTGGCCAACTCTGTACAGTACTGAATAATAGGTCTCAGTGACCCTGACCTTGACCTTTTAAACCTACTAGCAAATAGGTTTCCTCCTTGCCCAAGAGGCAAACCATCTTTTATTTGGTTGAAAAAGATGGTGCAGACTACAAACTGCTTTATTTGGTTGATTGTACTCTTGACCATTAAGTTGTCTAATCCAACAACTGCAGTGTTTCTTCCTATCTCATCATTATTAAGCCATTTTCAAACTCTGGCACCATTATGGTGTGCAATTAAAGTAGGTATGTATTTAGGCATGAAAGTATATCAGTAGCAAACCTATGGCTTGAAGTAAGATAGGGTTGTGCATTACAATATTTAAAAACTGCTTAAATCTGAAGAAAGATAAAACCTTCCAAATAAAACTACACATGTACTCCTGAATGACGAATAAACGTAAAAATGTAAAAATTCTTTAAAAGGTACAGAAAATTAAATGGTAATGAAAAAAATCCTTACAATAATTGCTAAAAATTTATTATGTAAACTGTATTCTCTCTAAAAGTTCAAGATATTTTATGATGCTACTTCAAGAGCTTCCTCATCAAGCTAATATTATAAAAGAAACTTATCTCACAAGGTGGAAATCTATACACTCAACGTGTTCCACTGTCATTGCATGCTGGCAGGTATGCACTCTGGTCAAGGCACAATGAAGTTTTTTTTTTATATAAAACAAACATTTTCATGTCTGCCTCACAATGACCTTGACATTAGAATTTTTTTCCCAAGATCAATAGGTTTTCTTCCTGTGCTATGCACAAGCCATCCACCAAATTTTTGGTCAAGGTCTCCAAGCAAACTATCATGTGATATCATACAATAGTAGTGTTACAAATATGTAATTAAATTACTTGTGTGTTAGTTTTAAATTCTTTTTTATTTTAATTTTGTTTTATTGCATTTTATTGTAATGATTATTTTCACGGGATTCGATATTTTTTTTTAGTACATTCAGTTTGTACAGAACGTAAAAGGTATTACATTAGCACTATTTTTAGCTCACTCTGGTTCATAGATTTTGTTGTTGTTGTTGTTATAGGGTTTAACGCCATTTTTCAGCACAAGATAGGCTATACATGGCGGCCAGTATTAATGGTGGAGGAAGAACCGGGGAAGAACCACCGGCCCATGAGAAGCTACCGGCAAGCTTTCTCACATAACCACATTGGCCGAGCCCGAGACTCGAACCCACGCAGACAGAGGTGATATGGCAGTGATCCGTAACGGTGAGCGCTTTAGACCACTTGACCACTCGGGGCCCCTCATAGATTTTGTAAACATCGAGTGAAGACGATTGGCTATTGCCAAGGTCATTTTGGCCCACATGTTAGCTGAACTGGAAACAGTCTTTCTTTTTTATACATTTTCAGTGTGAGAATTTGATTCTTAGATAGGGCTATTCTTGCATATGTGATAAATGGCATTTTTTTTTATTTTGCTGTTCAAATTAGTAAATCACATAGCCTATCATGTGAGCTACCATGTGGTCTAAAATCACAGCTTTAAACAGACGCTCTCTAGTAGATTTAGTCCGTTGTATTTTAAACCTTGAGGGCTCAAGAGGGCTCAATTGTTATTACCAGATTGTTTTTGAAGTTCAATCGTTTTTTGGAATTTAATAATTTATTCTCTAGAAGACTAAACAAGTGTACTTTTTTATAAAAAGTTCTGGGACAAAGAAATTCAGTGGAAATTTATTCTGGAATTCTATACGGAAACATAAACTGTGATTCAATCGAGGATCTATTACCATCAGTACAGACATCATCTGATGTCATTGCCTCCATATCGGAATTTCATCGAGATTCAAACCCAGATTCAATTAGAACTGTTTAGTGATAGGACTTACATTTTTCAATCTTAGGATTAAATTTTGAATTATATTCACAAACCGTAAGTCCTATTTTCTATTTTTTTACATTGTTTTCTAGGGAAATAAATTATTTTGTTAAAATTTACAAAGCTTGTTGGCTTCACTCTTTTCTCTTGTTACCTTTGTACGAGCCTACACATAACAAGAGAAAATTGGGGTTCTCATCTTCGTATATATGAATTTTGGCTAAAATATTTCAGAAAATTGTTTTTTGAAATTTAAATTCCCCTAGTTTTAAATCCCAAGTACTATCTTACATTTTGTTTGAAATCTTTAATGAAAACAACAGGCTTTCATTCACAATGTCATTAAAAGTGGAGACTTTTCTTTCTAGTCCTACTCAGGAGCAGTTGGATAGTTTGAAAAAAGATGAGTTGCTTGAACTTGCCAGAAAATACATTCTTGATAAAAGTGTTTTGGCTTTGGCCAGTTAGTTGGTATCACACTCTGACATAAAAGTAATGGAATTAAATATGAAATACAAGCTGGAATTGGAGTCAAGGAAGCTTGAGCTTCAGAAAGAGAAAGAACAAATGCAGTTGCAATTAGAAGAGAAGCAATTTGCAATTGCAATTTGAGAAAGAGGAGAAAGAGAGACAGGAAAGAAAGAATGATAAACAAATGAAATTACAATTTGAGAAAGAGGAGAGAGAGAGAGACAAGAGAGGGAGAAAGATAAAGTTACAATTTGAAAAAGAGAAGGATGAAAGGGAATTTCAAATTAAAATGAAAGAATTTGAGCTGGCAAGTGAAAAGCATGATCTCACTTCACATACACATTCAAGTTTTGACATTACAAGAAATGTCAGGTTAGTGCCCCCTTTTAGAGAAAAGGAAGTAGATAAATATTTTCCTCGTTTTGAAAAACTATAAAAAAGAAGCTGGACAAACTCAAGTTGAATTTGCAAGAGAAAAAGAGCAGTTATTTAAGAGATGGTGCTTAGCCCAGCAAGTTGAACATGATTATGAAAGTCTCGAACAACTTGTGTTACTTAAAGAGTTCAAAAACTGTGTTCCTAATGACATTAAGAATCATCTCTGAAGAGCATAAGATTGAAGCCTTGGAAAATGCTGCTCTTACTGCTGATGAGTATTCCATAACTCATAAATTTCCTATTGTAGGCAATCATTCATTCAGCAGTCTACTGGTAGAAAGGTATTTCAACCTAATATGACTCCTCCTAAAACTCAATCTGGTACAACTTCTAAAAATCAAGCTTCTGATAAACTTGATTCAAACTCCTTGTCTATTCCTACATGTACCTACTGCAAGAAAATAGGACACGTCATTTCTGATTGCTTCAAATTGGAAATATAGGCATCAGAATCAAGATAGACCTATCCCAAATGCTATTATTTCTAAGAGGTCAAGGTCACGGTCATGTATTGAAAGCAATACATTTGTTGGGTCTAATAAACCCCAGTCTGATTTTATTATGGAGAATTATGAACCATTCATGTCGAAGGGTTCTATATCACTCTTGGGTGATTTGGCCAATCCTATCCCTATTAAAATTTTAAGGGATACAGGAGCTTCTCAGAGTCATTTTATTATCAGGTACTTTGCCTTTTTCTGAGAAGTCCTGTTCTAATGAGAGTGTTCTCATTCAGGGAGTAGAGTGTGGCTTTGTTAATGTTCCTCTCCATTCTGTAAATTTGTCATCAGACTTAGTTTCAGGACCTGTGATAGTCGGTATAGTGTCTTCTTTACCCGTTGAGGGCATTCATTTGTAACTAGGCAATGACCTAGCTGGAGACAAGGTTGTGGTTAATCCACTTGTAACTGACAAGCCTTCTTTGGATCAGAAAGTTGATCCTATTGAAAAAGAATACTCTGATTTATGCCCAGCTTGTGCAGTTACCGGAGCTATGGCAAAGAAAGCTCTTGAGAATGATTTTAATAAGGAAAATATTCCTTTAGCTGACACAAGTACTGGTCAGGCTTTTGATGAGGTCACTTTCACTCCAATTTGGATCATTCAAAAGGTATTGATCACAGTGATCCTCTTTTAACCCTTTAGCTACTACAGCTGTTGTGCAGTTTCACTACTGCTGAGTGATATCGTATCAGTTACTGAGACTACTGAGGCTCTTTGCTAGGCTGAATACTAGAGCATCATCATGGCTAACTACAGAAACTGACAATAAAAACATAGATTTATATTCATTATTTCATTAGTTTTTGCTGGATTTCAGTGAAATAAAAAACAGCCTACCTTGTATAGTGTCTGTTATTCATATATTTCCACTTTATTTACTCCTACATCCCATCATACAAGAAATCCCAGTCATGTAAACTGTTTTGAATCCCACAAAATAAATCCTCGTCATCTGATTCAAAATCACTTACATCTAGTGTTGAAACGGGACTAACATCAATATCTGATCCATTTTCTAAGAATGATCCATTAAACTCTTCGATATCGCTTGCACTGAACCCTTCAAAGTCACTCATATCTGAATCGGAATCCATTTTTGTTTATCTCAACTACACGTGTTTTGTACATTGCAGGAAAGCCCTTCCCACGTGGCTAAATTTAACCTCTCAGCTTTCAAACTTGTATCAAAATGTTCAGTAACCAGTCCTCTCACTGGTTATGATAATGAAAAATATATAAACATCTGTACTTTCAACCAATCAATGTTTAGTTAAGATAGTGGTCACGTCCGCATTGATGCGACACTGGGGTTTCGAGTAGTGCAGAACTACTTGCACATAAGCGACACTGGGGTAGTAAACGAGGCTTATCGACACTGCATATATGCGTCAGTGGGGTTCAGGAGCTATTTACGGGTGACGCTTACATGCCGTAGTCGTAGCTAAAGGGTTAAATACTCATTCTCTTTTATCTAATCAGGGTGATAAACGACAATCACTTGTCATCGAACAGGAAAAAGATCCTGAGATCTCCTGTTTGTTTCAGAGGGCCATTAGTGAAACTGAAGCCACTGAAGTAACTGTCTGTTATTTCATTAAAAATGGAATTCTTGTGAGAAAATGGAGACCTCCCGAGGTACCTGCTAGTGACGAGTGGTCAGTGAACTATCAGATTGTAGTTCCAATATCTTACAGACAAGAAATACTTAGTTTGGCCCATGAAACTCCTCTGGCTGGTCATTTTGGGATAAATAAAACTTATCACAAGATCTTGACTCACTTTTACTGGCCAAAAATCAAAAGTTTGTAAATTTTGTAGATCTTGTCATACTTGTCAAATGGTACGAAAACCCAATCAAAAGATACCTAAGGCTCATCGGCAACCTATTCCTGCATTTGACGAACCATTTAACAGAATTATGGTAGATTGTGTTGGTCCCTTACCTAAGACAAAATCAGGCAACCAATATTTGTTGACCATTATGTGTGCATCAACAAGATTCCCAGAGGCGATTCCTTTGAGGAATATTAAAACAAAAACCATAGTAAAAGCTTTGATAAAGTTTTTTTTACTCAATTTGGCTTTCTCAAATCTGTCCAATCGGATCAAGGGTCAAATTTCATGTCTGGAATTTTCCAGCAAGCTATGCAAGAATTAGGCATTCAACAATTTAAATCTTCTGCCTATCACCCCGAGAGCCAACGGGCCTTAGAAAGATTTCATCAGACTTTAAAGAATATGATTCAATCATATTGCTTTGATACAAGTAAAGATGGGGATGAAAGCATTCATTTGCTTTTGTTTGCTGTTAGGGAGTCCGTTCAAGAATCTTTAGAATTCAGTCCCTTTGAACCAGTTTTTGGACATACTGTGCATGGACCATTGAAGTTGTTGAAAGAGAAACTTCTTTCTAATGAAGATACTGAGCTCAATCTTCTTGATTATGTTTCTGATTTTAAGTACAAGTTGTCAGAGACTTGTGAGGTCACAAGAGCAAATCTGCGCTCTACTCAGTCCAGAATGAAATCAAGATATGATAAAAACTCATGGGATTGGAGTTTTCAGCCTGGTGATAGAGTTCTAGCTCTCTTGCTCATTCCACAAAATCCCCTTCAGGCCAAATATTATGGTCCATACACAGTTGAAAAGAAAGTAAATGATTTAAATTATATCATAAATACTCCTGGCAGGCGAAAACAAAAACAACTCTGCCACATTAACATGTTAAAGGAGTATATTGAAAGACATAGCCAAGCAAATCATGCAATTAATTTAGTTGTACCTGTCCCACCAACTGAGGATTTAAGTGAAGAAATTCAATCGGACTGTGTTGATCTTGAAGCAACAAATCTTCAGAATTTAGAAATTATGAAAAATCTGGACCAGAAACTTTTACATTTGCAACAACAAGAAAGGAATGAACTTAAACAGTTATTATTTGAATATGAGCACTTGTTTCTAGATATTCCTACAAGGAAAAACAAAATTTTTCATGTCGTTGAAATTGTAGATTCAAAACCTGTGAAACAACACCCATACAGGATGAACCCTCTCAAACAGGAATACTTGAAAAAGGAAATTCAGTATTTGCTGGAGAATGATTTCATAGAGCCCAGTAAAAGTGGTTGGAGTTCACCATGTATACTTTTCCAAAACCGGATAAAACTTTCCGTATGTGCACTGATTATAGGAAAGTGAACAGTGTGACAAAAACAGATTAATTTCCATTACCAAGAATCAATGACTGTATTGATAAAATTGGAAATGCAAAGTATGTCACCAAATTTGACCTTCTGAAAGGATTTTGGCAAATTCCACTAACGGAAAGAGTAAAGGAAATTTCGGCATTTGTGACTCCAGATGGACTCTATCAATATAAAGTAATGTTGTTCGGGATGAAGGGTTTCCCAAGTACTTTTCAACGCTTGATGGATATGATTACCTCTGGTCTAGGTAATTGTGATGCTTACATCTATGATGTCATCATCTACAACAACACCTGGAAAGAACATCTAGCCACAATTCGAAAATTCTTTGAAAGACTCACTGATGCAAATTTGACAATCAATTTATCTAAAAGTGAATTTTGCCGTGCTTGTGTAACTTTTTTAGGACATATTGTGGGACATGGTCAAGTTAAACCTATAGATGCTAAGGTCAAGGCTATCTCTGACTTCCCTATGCCTGTCAGTAAAATGCAACTGATGCGATTTTTGGGTATGGCCGGCTACTGTCGGAAATTTTGTTCCAATTTTTCTAATATTGCTGAACCCCTGACAAACTTCTTAAGTAAGAAAAACAAGTTTCTTTGGACTGAAAAATGTCAGGAGGCTTTTGATAGATTAAAAGCCATATTCACGAGTGTGCCAGTTCTCACAGCTCCAAATTTTAGTCAGTCTTTTAAATTATCTGTGGGTGCAAGTGATGTTGGGGTTGCAGTGTTGATTCAAGAAGATAGAAATGGTGTTAATCACCCAGTGTGCTATTTCTCTAAGAAATTAAATAAGCACGAAAGAAATTACTCAACAACTGAGAAGGAATGTTTGGCTTTAATATTGGCATTACAGCATTTTGAAGTTTACATTAGCTCAGCTCCTTCTCCGGTTGTTGTGTTTAGTGATCACAACCTCCTTACTTTCATCGACAAGATGAAAAATAAAAATCAAAGATTATTAAGGTGGAGTTTGTGTTTGCAAGAATATAATCTAACATTAGGCACATCAAAGGAAAAGACAATTTGATTGCAGATGCACTTTCCCATGTATAGAAATAATATTTCATGTACACTTTGTGTAATTCATAAGAGTTTTCTTACGTAATTTTATTTTACCTCGTGTATAATTTACAGATGGTCAAAAGAAAGCTTTCTTATATAAATCTTTCTTTTTCTTTATGGAGGGAAGTGTCACGAATATGTAATTAAATTACTTGTGTGTTAGTTTTAAATTCTTTTTTATTTTAATTTTGTTTAATTACATTTTATTGTAATGATTATTTTCACGGGATTCGATATTTTTTTCAGTAAATTCAGTTTGTATAGAACGTAAAAGGTATTACATTAGCACTATTTTTAGCTCACTCTGGTTCATAGATTTTGTAAACATCGAGTGAAGACGATTGGCTATTGCCAAGGTCATTTCGGCCCACAAGTTAGCTGAACTGGAAACAGTCTTTCTTTTTTATATATTTTCAGTGTGAGAATTTGATTCTTAGATAGGGCTATTCTTGCATATGTGATAAATGGCATTTTTTTATTTTGCTGTTCAAATTAGTAAATCACGTAGCCTATCACATGAGCTACCATGTGGTCTAAAATCGCAGCTTTAAACAGATGCTCTCTAGTAGATTTAGTCCATTGTATTTTAAACCTTGAGGGCTCAAGAGGTTTCAATTGTTATTACCAGATTGTTTCTGAAGTTCAATTGTTTTTTGGAATTTAATAATTTATTCTCTAGAAGACTAAACAAGTGTACTTTTTTATAAAAAGTTCTGGGACAAAGAAATTCAGTGGAAATTTATTCTGGAATTCTATACGAAAACATAAACTGTGATTCAATCGAGGATCTATTACCATCAGTACAGACATCATCTGACGTCATCGCCTCCATATTGGAATTTCATCGAGATTCGAACCCAGATTCAATTAGAACTGTTTAGTGATAGGACTTACATTTTTCAATCTTAGGATTAAATTTTGGATTATATTCACAAACTGTAAGTCCTATTTTCTATTTTTTACATTGTTTTCTAAGGAAATAAATTATTTTGTTAAAATTTACAAAGCATGTTGGCTTCACTCTTTTCTCTTGTTACCTTTGTATGAGCCTACATGTAACAGTAGTAAACTGTGTCATGTGATTTTGTACAATAGTAGTAATATGTATCATGTGATTTTGTACAACAGTAGTAAACTGTATCATGTGATTTATTACAATAGTAGTAAACTTTTATCATGTGATTTTGTACAATAGTAGTAATTTGTATCATGTGATTTTGTACAATAGTAGTAAACTTTTATCATGTGATTTTGTACAATAGTAGTAAACTGTGTCATGTGATTTTGTACAATAGTAGTAATATGTATCATGCAATTTTGTACAATAGTAGTAAACTTTTATCATGTGATTTTGTACAGTAGTAGCAATTTGTATCCTGTGATTTTGTACAATAGTAGTAAACTGTATTATGTGATTTTGTATAATGGAAGTGAACTGTATCATGGTTTTTTTGTACAATAGTAGTAAACTGTATCCATTGCGAGATGCAAGGATATGGCTCCAGTGGCCTAAGTAGTTAGAACATCCACCTCAGATGTGGGAGATCGCTGGTTCAACCCCAAAACAAGTCACACCAAAGACTTATAAAAATGGTACTAGCAGCTGCCTCTCTTGGCATTCAGCATTAAGAGGTGAGTTTTAGGACTGGTTGACCTGGTGTCAGGATAACATGACTGGGTGGGACATGATGCTACATGTCTGCAGTTTGATGCCCCAGTGCTTGACACCACAATAAACTTCCACAATGCAGACAACACACTGAAATGACTAAAATTGTTCAAGCTATATTAAAAATCTAAGTCTCACACACATACACAAGATGCATGGTTGATTTCCTTATCAATATGGTATAATCAGAATGAATAATACAGTATAATAATAATAATAATAATAATAATAATAATAATGCCTTATCAGTGTACCGTTGTATAATAATAATTAATAATAATAATGTCTTTATTTCAAGGTCTTTCATAGAACTTTATCAGGATTAGTTCGGATTTACTTCATAATACTATAAGTTCCTCAAACATTTTCATTTAAAACTTTGATACTTAACTTATTTGTTAAAGTTTTACAAAACTTGTTGGTTTTGCTTCTTTTATTATTTAGTTTGTGACCACAGAGTAATAATATCTCCATGCAAATTTTTCTTTCTCATGAAAATAACTATTACAAATAAGCACATCTGCAAACAGGTACTCAAAGACATTATGAAAGTAGGAAGATTAAACTGCACATATAAACCTTGTTTCAACTTTCTAATAAACCATGTTTTGAAAATGACTTGCAGCAGGGTCTTCATGTATACACAGCAGTTAAAGATCACTTCTGTTTAGATAAATACCTTTAGGCTATTCTGCAAAAATAGGGCATGTAGAAGAGTTTACACAAGTATTACAAATGTTGAGAGATGTTTATAAACTGAATTTATATATACAAGACATTATTTACAGTATATACTTTGACAGATATGCAGATATACTGTAAATGAATCACAACATGCAAGTGATAACTTTTAAGAGTAACACCTATTATTAATGTATAATAGTATGTCTTTCTTCTTTAACTTCAAAACTTTTTTGGATATTTTTTTTAGATATTCCCATAGGAATGAGTTTTGATTAGATTCACTTATTAACATTATATTTTGTTTTGACTATTCCTCAATTATTTTAAGGTCTGAACTTAGTTTGCATTCCAGGGTATCTAAGACAGTCTACTTAGTCAGGAAATTGTTGCATCATCTGCAACCATGTCAGTATTTTTATGTTGAGTACAGAGTGGAAGGTCACAGAGAAGTAAAAGAAAGAGATGGGGATCCAGTACAGAAACTTGTGGAATGCCATGTCTTATATAGCATGGGATAGCGTCAATATTTCCCATAGAGACTTCTTGCTTCATAGAGATGGACTGCCAGTTCCTGATGCACCAGAAATCATTCTCACTTGAGTCAGAAGAGGAAGAGGATGAAACTTCTAGTCCTGAGCCATCAATGTCACACGACCCATATTTTCTCCCATCCTCCTCCTCTGAACCACACCTCATAATACATGGTGAACTGAATGACCTTGTCAGGGATTTGGAACTATCCAAGAGTAAGGCAGAACTGTTGGGCTCCTGACTACAGCTGCATTGGAATCTCCTGGCAGATGATGTTAGGGTTTCCATGTTCCATGACTGTCAAAAGGATCTTGTCCCATTCTTCTTCATGGAAGGTGATCTTTTAGCCTGTAACAACATCGATGGTGTGATGGCAGCCCTTAACATCATTCATGATCCAGGCGAGTGGAGACTGTTCATTGATTCATCAAAGACAAGTCTTAAATCTGTTTTGCTGCATAATGGCAATGTTTTGCTATCAATTCCAGTTGGTCATGCAGTCCATATGAAGGAAACCTCAGAAAACATGAAACAACTTTTGAGGTGCATAAACTATGATAACATTAGTGGCAGCTTTGTGGCAATTTGAAGGTTCTTGCTCTCTTGCTTGGTCTGCAGACTGGATACACAAAGTACTGCTGTTTTCTCTGCGAATGGGATAGTCGTGCAAGAGATTCCCACCAGATCAAGAGAGATTGCCACTCCGACAGTCATTGGAGTCTGGGAGGAAAAGTGTTCAGCATTCACCACTTGCTGAATCAAGGAAAATTTTGTTACCACCCTTGCACATCAAGCTAGGTCTGATGAAGAATTTTGTCAAGGCCATGGACAAAACACAAGCAGCTTTCAAGTACCTCCATGGAAAATTTCCAAGATTAAGTGATGCTAAGTTAAAGGAAGGTGCCTTTGTTGGTCCTCAGATTTGTGAAATTCTTCGAGATGATGCATTTGACTGTGCACTGCATGACAAGGAAAAGATAGCATGGAAAGCTTTCCAGCTAGTGGCAACAAATTTTCTTGGAAAAAACAAGGCAGACAACTACAGGGAGCTGATGGATAACCTCCTCAAGGCATACAAAAGCCCTGGTTGCAACATGTCACTAAAGATACATTTTTTGCATTGCACTCTCATCTAGATTTTTTTCACCAAACTGCAGAGTGAGAGTGATTTCACCAGGACATTGCAACAATGGAGAAATACTATCAGGGCAAATGAAGCCCATCAATGTTTGCAGACTACTACTGGACAGTGACAAGAGATGCTCCATTCAATCAATACAAGAGACAAGCCAAGAAGTGTCGAGCAGAAACCGAATAAGGACTACACTATAATGTACTTATATATACATAATAGTTTTTTGCCTTTTGTTTTATAGTAAATTTTATTTATATAATCCTTTTCCTGTTTTTTAAAGTGTTACATTTATTGGGACAGGTGAAATATTATCTTGTAAAGCAACCATAAACATATGAAAAGACCTGGGTTTACAATTTATGATTAAAACTCTACCATCTACACAATATACATAGCTGTACAATGTAAAAACTTAAATATCTTGGGAACAGTAGCCAATCAATTGTTTTAATTGTCATATTTTCAATTCAGCACATCAAAATCTATAATAAATAGCACATCTTATCTCTGAAGCAGATGACTTCTAAAAAAACTGTAGACCAGTATAATTGGTTCTGAGAAAAATGAGTATATAATATTAACAATAATGACCTATATCAAGTACATTGGTTCATTTTTTTAACAATACTAAAACTGGAGAATTTCAACAACAAATATCAAGTAACCTGCCTGAAGTGAAATGAATGATTATTTCCATTTGGCTCTACAGATCCCTACATTTTCTATTATTCCTTGTCCTTGCAAGTGAAAGAAAGACATTTCAAACATCCGTGTTCCTCTTCTTTCTATTAGAAATTGTAAATGTTCTTTCATGTCAAGAATAACTTTTCCATCCATATTCAATTTTAACTAAACACAACTATTAAACTGGAGATCAATGAGTCTAGCATATACAGTTTACAAAGGGAGAATATAGGTATAGTGAATACAGCTTTGTATACCTATTTAAAAACAGTCATGTTTGTGTTTCTGTCTGTTGGTTGATGAATCTAAAATGAACAAAGACAACCTTGAAAGGAAGAAAATGAATAAATTACTTTAATAATGAATGTGACGCAGCAACTTTTCGCACTACCCACTGCATATTATCTTGTGACACACTTGTATATTATGCAAATGACAGGGGTCATTTATTATGAACCATCACACCTGAATACACAGGTGAACCTTTTAAGTTTATCAAGACCTGTGTGTCACCACTCAACCAATTGATCAATATAGTAAGCAAATCATACATTCATGACACTGGAACATAAAATGTACACTAGTCACATTAGTGATATAAGATAAGATAAGAAGATAAGAATTCTTTATTTCAGACTACATAGTCCATACATCTAAATTAAAATACGGATATAAAGTAAAACATTGTAAACATAAAAGAACATATATATCATATTTACAAGTATACAGACACATCTACAACAATGGACTGTGCCCTGCATTGTTAAGAATGAAATTAAGTGGCACATTTAAAGAGTAATTTGTTCCATCTACTAATAATATGAGAATTTAAATGAATGTCATAGTTCCAAAGTGATTTCAATATACAGTTCTCACTATTAGATAGTCTTGTTATCATTGAGAATACATACTTTCTCATTACTTCCTCAAAACTGAATACATTATAATTTACAAACATGTTGGAGGCACTGTTCCATCTAGGAAGACCTAATAGAAAACGAAGACTATTATTATAACCAATTACTAGTTTTCTTTTCATACATTCACTAAAGTTTGTCCACAGTGGAGCACAATACATAGTGCAGCAATAAGATTTGAATAATCTAATTTTGATACTCAATGAACAATTCTTAAATTTGCGTAGAAGCATGTTTGTTCGAGTACACAAATATCGATAATGTCTCATCATATCTTCACTATCTGACTGATTGGATTTCAAAATATCACCCAAATACATATAACTGTCGACATATGTAAGAGCATTGCCATTAAGATGTACAGGGGGAGGTGATGGTAATTTAAAAGAAGTTGGCTGAAAGACCATGCATACTGATTTTTGTGTATTATAGATGATATCATTCTCTAATGCGTATTGTTCACATATCTTCAATAATTTCCTTAAACCTGTGATAGAAGGACTTATCAGTGACATATCATCAGCAAAACTAAAATTGTTAAGAAACAACACATTTGGTGTCAGACGTAACCCTACGTAACACTGGCCCAGGATACGATTTAACTCATCTATGTATATATTAAATAACAAAGGGGAAAGAATACCTCCCTGCCTCACCCCATTGGTTACATGGAAAGAGCTGGATATTACACTTCCCCATCGCACATAATACAACTGTTTGCCATACCAGTTAACTAAAGTATGAACTATGTATACAGGTATTTTAATATCAAGCAACTTTTTAAAGAGTGTCCAATGATTGACCCTATCAAATGCCTTACTAGCGTCTAAAAAGCATGCAAATACTGGGCTGCCATGTTCTACATAATAGCTGACGGTTTGTATATATATATACCTTTACAAATATACATTGTACAGCATACTGAGTATCATAACCCTAAACCAGACACACCTGGAAACATTTCTGTAGTTTTATAGATATGGCCAGCAAACAAAGGTTTGATTAGAATACCTCTCCCTCGATAACTCGCACACAACGAGGTCCACATACATAGACCGCACTATAAGTGAGGGCGCGAGTTATCAAGTGACCCCCAAATATTGAAAAAATCTGCTTAGGCTATATACTTCAAGAAAACAGCGGGGTGGGGTGGTAGGGAAATGGGCTGTTTAATGACAGAATCTTCGTTTTATATAATCATGTAGATAATAATTGTTAATAATGCGCTTATTCTAATGAAGTTGTTTGTTATTCTGTATAACTAACATTTATTTTCAAAATGTCCAACATGTGAAAGATCGTTCCAACTGGTTTCAACAATCATCACGTGTAAGCGAAAACATCCGTGTATCATGTCACTGCTTTGTTTTGTTGATTAGTCTGGTTCCCAGAATGTTACTTAATAGTATACTGCCAAGTTAGGAGTTGGAGTAGCAGGGAACTAGACTAACTTTTGATACAACAGCAAACAAGATTCCTTTTTTCAAAAACTGGCGATATTTATTTCGTGACACAACTGTCTACGTCGAAACTCAAATTTTGTATTGTTCAGTTCAGTTAGTATACTATTGATGTTGTGATTTCATTGGAAGTAATAGTGAAACTTCTTATCATCCGTGAGGATATCTCTAAGTGCCAGTACAGGAATTCTCTGAAACTCGCTTGCCCACAATGGTCTGTATCTGTGAAACCAAGCTCTTTATTTTGCGAAGTATTCATTTCGCTTGGTTGCTTTGCTATCTTTGACCACAATTATGAATGAGTTGGTTAAATTAAGGCAGTTTATGTTACATACATAATAACATTTATAACAGTGTTCGACTGATCAAATGAAGTGAGTTCACGCGACATACAACCGGGGCCGCTAGATTTCAGGTATGATGGATTTGCGTGCCTTTTAATTTTTCTTTTATTCCACCACCTTTATTTGATTCAAAAGACATAATTAACATGATAATACAAAGGAGGCCAGCTTTTAATTCAGTGCAACAATACAATAACTACTTTCGCAAGTCAGTTATCAAAACACGGTTGGGACTTAATTGGGTTCTCAGAGAAACGCCTGCGGACATAGCTGACACATTTTACGCTTAAATACGCATTGCATTTATGATGATTACACTTAAGAGGAACTAAAAGATAGAATTAAAGCACAAATTTCACTTAATAAAAATTATTTAATTGGCATTTAAATATTAATGTACTGCCTACGCTAGGCGTAAGTGACATTTTCATTCATCGAAATTTCCTTGAATGTCTTTAATTACTGTGGACTAAGAATGTCGTTTGGAAATTAAATGTAACTAATTATATGACTTCTTATTAAAAGCTGATAATTTCAAAATGTTGATTAAAATTTCCAGGTCCTATCTACCATTTTCGACCATAAAACGAGCGGTATATCAACGTTTCAGTTAGCAATTTTGATCGCGATTTTCTTCAAGTTCAATAAATATGGATCAATGGAGGGGGGGGAATTTCTGGTTTGAAAAAATGAGATCCACACCTGACCCCGTGTTATAAGCGGGTTTGCAAGTTATCAGGGAGCGAATTATCAAGAGAGTGGTGTACAGTAACATGATATCATCCAAATTTATCAGTTACCCAGCTGCACCATCATATGAAATAATAGAGTGTTCCACAGACATACAATTTATCACTTATCCTGACTTGATGTTCATATGAACCTATAGTGTCCCATAGTTTATCACTTATCCTGACTTCATGTTCACGTGAACTAACAGAGTGTCACATGGATATAAAATTTAACACTAACTGGATATCCACACTTACTGACCACATAAACTAATGGAGTGTCCCAGGGACATACACTTAGTAGTAACAGAAAATGAGGTTCCTATATCAGAGACCCCCTACCCATCCAAAACCCTTTTATGTTGACATTTTCCTCACCAGCCTTTTTTAGCTCAAAATAATGACTTTCATATGATAAGGTTTTTCTAACGTATTTCTGGCAAAATATGTTTTGTTGGGGTAGGGGGTCTCTGAGATAGGAACACTCATTTTCTGTTACTACTAACATAACCATAATTTTTGATAATTATTTTCGTACTTGCTAACTCTCACTGGTAAAATATCTGTTAACATACTGTCAATAATACAAAATTCGCATATTAAATTGTCCATATCATATTTCACGCCTCGCAAATAAGATCATATCTGATCAAGTAATTTTTTATAAGTGATACTTGCTGTTTTACAAGCATTTTTTGGGGTCTCAAGTCGAGGCTCAATTTTTTTACACGCTGTTGCAAGAGAAACACCAACACCAGATATTATTAACAAAAATGGGTTTAATGATGCTCCACTCGAAATTATACCAGAGCCAGTCATTAGCATTAGTGTAAATATGATAATACTCAAAGTATTTTACTGTAATACTTATAACATTGTTTTATGCATCAAAGTTTTTTATGATAATATCTGTAATATTGTATTAGTGCGTCAACATGTTGTTTTGGAATTTCTTCTGAAATATGATTGAAATTGATGATCTGTTTTTTCATTATACAATATTTGCTTACAATTCTTATATGATAGTAAAAGGTATAACACCAACAATCAAATCAAGAAATTCACGAAACTTATTATTGTTAGGTTCAGTTTTAAAATCTCTGTACTTGTCATAAACATCAGACGAAGTATCATTATACCGTTTATCTGTCAATACCTCATTTTTCTTTAGCCAACTATAGGAATCAAACGTATCTTCTACTTCATGTTTATACATATCTGTTTTATTTACCAAATTACCATATTCTCTTTCTGTTTCATCAATAAACCCTAGTACCAAGCTTATTTGATCCAATGTAAAATTTTTGAGAACAAGATGTCTGATAATTGCGTATGCGACTATAAAATTTATTAGCATTAATTTTCAGAGTATGTCTCATTCAACTGTGAGAAGACCAATAACAGAAGCTACTTTTAACATTAAATTTTCGTATAGTTTCGTGAGTATTTTCTCAATTTCACTGTAATAATTTCATAATGACAATTGTCAAGACAGTTGGAGCAATGGAAGTGGAACATCGTCTTCTTTACTTATGTCGTAATAAGAATCAATCTTTTCTTCAAACTGTTTGTTTGTTTCACTTCTTCAAAAAACTTTTCTCGCTCAACATCACTGAAATTATCAATTTCCTTGTCAAAATTTTTGATTATCTCTAAAGATTTGTTAACAATAATCGGATCGAATTCAGATTTTTTACATATCATTGGTAAAATTGCGTTTGAGTATACTTTAATAATTAACTCCGTATCCGCTGTCATGCCAATGATTTTAACTAGGGTTTCTTTGTCGTGGTAGTACATACCAAGATGCTTAAAAATATGTTGGTTTGAAAAACTATTGTATAACTCCTTGTTTTTATTTTTATTATTTTAGCTTCCACTAGTTTGTCAAGACGACTATGATTTTTGTTTATTCGTCTTTCTTCCAGTGTTCTTGTACCATAAGCTCGTGCTTATAACAGATTTGATTGAATTATTGTATCAATATTTTCCTTGTCAAGCTCAAGCAATATTTTTTTAAGAAGGGTTTCAACTTATTATTGCTCTTCTAGACAATCATCAGGGTGACAATATCTGCTTATAATATCAAAGTTTTCTATTGCTTCTATTAATTGTGGTCCTCGCATATACATAACATTAATAAAATTATTCATATCTTCTGACAACTGAGTATTAAATGATTCAATGACAATGACGTTTCATAAGTACGATTTTATTCACTGCTCGTGTTTCGTCGCTACCATCATGTGTTTTTAAATCACCTTTATAACTGTTAAAAATATTATCATAAAATTCTCTTGTAACGGTTATAATTGCTAGTTCAAACATTATTTTACAACGTTAGATTAAATTTGATCATCGAACGGGTATATCTGAAAGCTGTCAATCCTGGAAACAGATGTTCAACAGCGACAATGTAAACTAGAAAATATAAGTACTTGTTAACGGTATTTGCAGTTGGAATTGTAAAGTATCGTGTTGTTGAAATATACGTGTTCTCTGTGCTATATAATGTTGCCCAGTTGATATCATCGTTTGATCCTTCCAATCGCCAATTATAAATTCGACCAACACTAGAGTTTAATCGACCTCGCAAATGAAATTGCCATATAGCAACTGCAATTGAACATTTAATTTTAATCCAAAAGTTTTCAACTTCTCCATTAGTAGTCCATTCTTGTCTATCAGAGAAAGTGTGATGAGGATAATTTTCAGGATAATATGTCGATGCGCTTACCTCAAACCCAGCTCGGTTATCAGTTGCCATAAAAAGTGTTGGAATATATCCAACATTATTTTTAGTTCATTTTACAGATGTACTGTCAACATACGCTTTATCTGTCAGATCATTAGGGTTAACTGGAACATATGTCGTCATTATTTTATTGCTTCTCATATTTATATTGCCTGACATTGGTCCACCGGATTGTTTTAAATATGAGGCCAGTGCTCCTCTTAATTGAGCAAAACTAATAATATCAGTATCATCAGCTGGTGGTAAATTTATTGGTAATCCAGTTATTTTTGAGCTATTGCTCATTACAAGGTTACCTGTCATTATACCACCAGCTTTATTGAGCTTGTTATCATCAACGAATTTTTAGTTGCGTATAACTCACCAATTGTGTATTATCAACATTTGCTGGTGGATACTTGGTTTCCAATCCAATGATTTTTTTACTCGACATATTAATATTGCCTGTAACCAACGTTCCACTGGTTTTATCAAGCTTGTTATTATCAACATATTTCAACTGTAAATAACTTACCGCTTGTGTATTATCAACATTTGCTGGTGGATATACGGTTTACAGCCCAATGATTTTTTTACTTGACATGTTAATATTACCTGTAACCGTTCCACCAGTTTTATCAAGCTTGTTATTATCCACATATTTCAACTGTAAATAACTTACCGCTTGGGTTTGATTTAAGTTTGCTGGCGGATACACAGTTTCCAAATTTATTTTTTTTTTCCCTGATATATCCAAGTCACTGCTTAAAGTTCCTCCTGTCAATGATGATTTGTTATTGTCGATCGTTTTTAGTTGTGCATAACTAACAGCTTGTGTATCAACAATATTTATTGGCAGATAATTTGTTTCTAAACCTAGAACTCGTTGATTTGACATCAACAAATTGCCTGTCATTTTATCGCCAGTTTTTTTCAAGTAGCCTGATAAATAATGTTGCCATTTGTTACTGTTGTACCTACAGCCGACGAATCTCCTAATGTTGTTCCAAATTTTGTAAAATAGCTCATTATGTTTATTGTCTGACAATTTTATATAAACTTAGTTTATAACAATGGCAAAGCCATCGTCAATATTAAATTTTGACACAGAACGGCTGGTGCAACATAAACACAACAATGATCTGCCAGATTGTCATTATCTAGTTGTTGGGAGAACTGGATCAGGGAAAACAAATTTGATGATGAATTTACTGCTGGGCGATAATTTTAACTACGACAGAGTTTATATTTACACAATTAATCCACAGCAGGATAAATACGAATTATTAAGCAAATATAATAATAAGCTTCGTGATGATCTTGATGCTGTGAAGATTTTTTTATTATTAAACCACCAGAGGAACTCATTCCAGTTAATCAGCTTGTCTCAGATGAGCATAAGATAGTTGTTTTTGATGATATTCCACTTAAATATGAAGAGATGAATAAAATAAGATCTTACTTTTCACTGTCACGTAATAAAAATTGTAACTCTATCTTCTCCAGGGATTTTACAACGTTGATAAATTTATTAGACGAAATACCGGTTGCTTTATATTATGTCCCGGACTTGACAACGTTGACGTCAGAAATATTGCAAACGAGCAATGTGGTAACATAACAAAAGATAAATTTATTGAACTATATCATAAGCCAATGAAAGATAAATATAATTTCTTCTTATTCAATAAATTTGTACATGATCCAAAAAAATGTTCCACTGTTGTATTAAAAATTATCTAGAGTAAAGTTATATCAAACTGTTATTGAATAATATGGATAAACAAGCAAAGTACAGAAAATATATAGGAGATCTAAAAAAAATTGCTCAATCTCATGCAGAATTTAGGAAAAAAGTTAAAGAAGTACGATGTGTACAAGTAGTTGCCATGGAGGAATCAGCTTGAATTTTAAAACCAGTTACTGAGGCTTTACTTGGAAAACAACCTGAAACATCACCGCTATCGGATGAAGAACTTGAAAAATCACTGGAAAAAAGTTTCCTTGGATTAATTATAAAAAAGAAGAAACCACTATTGCAAGATCTGATGAAGAAAAAAGAAGAAGGTTGGCTGAGGAACTTACAGAGTATATGGTTAATCCTAACAGAAGACAAGCTGAGACAGATCGGTTGATTCGTAATCCGTTAGAGCTTGAACGAAGATTATCGCAGGTAGTGACAATTGGGCCAGCGGGAAGAAGGTTGGATGAGATGATGAAGATGTTGGAGGATATGAAAGAACAACAATAAAAAATGGAAAGTCAAAGAGATAAATCTATGAGGGAGTGGCGTGAGGAAAAAGAAGCTGAGAAAGAAGCTTTTAGAAAAAAGCAATGGATTAGATGTTCAAGACAGAGAAAGATTCAAAGATGCCCTAGATTACGAGTACAAGTTTTTCAACAAAAAACAATTTCAAAGATTCAAGAATATGCGATATTTTAAAGAAAGAATACAACGCTGATGAAAAAAATTGAAGAGTTAATGGAGATAGCGGAAAAAAGTAAGAAATATATCAGTGAAGTAGTGCCAGAAAATGAAAATTACCACGAAAATATTGAAAAATACTGACACAGTATTATCCCCGATCTTTACATTAAAGCCATTAATCAAATAAATTAAAACAGGTACACTCATCACTCTAATGCTTTGAGCACCAAACCAAAAGAATTAGATGAATACCGAATACTGGCCATGCCACTTGTGGTGCATATAGATGACCCTACTGCCAGACAAACTGAACTAGATCAGTTAATCGATAATCCATATGAAATTAGAAAAAGGTTACAGCCAACTGTGACGGAGAGTCAACAAGATCCAGTTATGGCAACTGAAACAACATTTGAGCCAGCTATTACAATTAAAGGTAAAGAGCCATCATTTAGGCCAACCGTATTGAGGGATATTATCCAACAAACGGTTGAATCAGATAATGAGCAAAGAAGAAAAATTATTCTATGGCGAGCGGAATCTAAAATAACAGATCGGGAATATAATAATTTTTAAATAAATCATGATATCAACATTAACCCTTAAAGTGCTAGTCGCGACATTAGTCGCGCCGTCAGTTAAGGTCTCGTAGCGCTTGTCGCGACTTAAGTCGTTTTCCAGGTAAGCAACAATGTACACATCCTATTACTTCAACTTGCCATGACTGCTTGTAAGACTATATTTGATTGGTTTATAGAGGCCCGGAACGAGCATTCCTTTGTACTTTACTATGTATTTAGCAAAGAAGTTTTACATATACTCGCTTTTGAACATGTGGTACCTAGAAAAAAATTAAAATGGCTGACGCTGAATACGACGGTGATTTCTTGCAACAAATACTGGCTTCTGATGATGATGATGACACTGATTTTGAAAGATTTGAGGAGGATGAAATTATTGGAGCTGGCAAAGTGTTGATGGAAATGCCCATGAGTAATTTTGAGCCAGAAATTTACGTGGAACTGGTGTCTGATGTACATGCTGGCTGGACGAGAAAAGATGGCGTGCCTGTCAACCACCCATTCACTGGTATTTCAAAATTAAATGTCGAGATGGTGAATTATGCACCTATGGACTATCTGAGACTTTTTTTTGATGCAAATATAGTAGAACAAATAAGAACTGAAAATTTTTCATGAACATTTATTACTGACTCTGGGGGTCTAAACTTACCTCTAACATTCATGGAGTGGATGCTTATAAAACTGTTACCTTTTCTTTACCTGTGATTTTCACAATTTAGATATAACATTGTAACAGACATTACATGTACATGTACATTGTTCGAACTACTAAAGAATATAATATTTCTTTGATATATTTGAAACTTTCCATTCAAAAACAAACAAAAATACAGATGAAATACAATGGTAACTTGTCATTTTACCTGTATTTGCACCCGTATCATGCAAATACGTTAAATTTACACATGTGCCTTGATGCTAATCTTAAAGTTTAGACATCCACCATCATTTTTCATATAGGGTTTGTGTATCTATTGTGTATATTTATTGAAATACATGCAATTTAAAAACTATGCCATTTTCTTCTTTTTTCCCCCAAACAATTCAGCACTGAGGGATCTTGTACTCCAGAACAGTATAGCACTTTAAGGGTTAATAATATTGAAAATTTGGAAGAGGATAGGTACGATGAACTAATTCAAGAACAAGCCTATATTATGAGAAACGGTATGCAGGCTTATATTAATATAAAAAGAGCTACAAAAGTTGAAGATCTTTATAAATATGATGCCTACAGAAATGGCATTATTGCACGTGTTATTATGGATGCAACATCAACATTTAAAGACAAAAAAAAGTGAAGGACGTAGCTTTAAAGAATTGTTTGATCTTTACGATAAAGATCGCTTTGAAAAAATTGGAACTGGAGTAAGAGTATTTACATCAACAGCTGATATGATCAGCAGATTAATGCTGTTGATATCATCGAAAGAAACTGGAAATCAGGTGTTGAAATTGACAATAAAGTAGCTGATATACTTGATTATCTAAGATCGAAAGAATTACTAACATCGAATGAATACGAAATTTTACACGATATAATCGCGGGCGATATAATTATATACTCTAATAAATAAAGATGTCAACAACATTATTACTCAACTCTAGCACCGATGCAAAAGATAGCACAAATTTTTCAGTGAATTATATTCCACCAATACAACTGGATCCTGAGAAAAAATATGAAATTGGACTAATTTCCTGCATGGCATGGCATTCTATGGCTAACGTAAAAACTAGTGTTAATGATGAATTTACATTTCAACCGAAATTGTCGTCGTGGATAAAATTTGCAATTCCACAAGGCGCTTATAATATCTCTGATCTAAATAAAACAATAAAAGAGGTTATTGCAAAAAATAACAGTGGACACTGACAACTTTGAGCTGATACCAAATTATGCGCTAGAATAACATTAAAGGATAATATGATGATCGATTTTTCATCGCCAGCAAGCATTGCATCACTGCTCGGATTTTATCCACAACGATACAGATCAAATATGGAACAAACTGTAACATATGACAGTGATCTGCCAGTAAATATAACTGACGTAAACACAATATTAATAAATTGCTCTATTGCATTTGGATCTTACTCAGCTAAAGGCAGTAAAGGACAAACAATATACATTTTTCGCCGGACGTTCAGCCGGGTTCACTTATGCAAATTAATCCATGGCAGGTTATTTATTATCTGATAAATGTTGAAAATCAAATAACAGAAATAAATATGCAATTGACAGATCAGTCTGGATGACAACTTGATCTTAATAATGAAGTTGTTACTTATTACCTACCCCTACGAGCGCAATAGAGTTTTGCACAACCTCGTTGTATAACATGAAACAAAGAAAAAAATTTACAAAAGAAAAATAGTTTGAGCATTTTTAGGAAATATATTTACTAAAATTATGGAAAGTGCTCCTGGAATAGCACATAAAGTTGTGCCAATTGCGCTGGACACATCAAAAGCCTTTGCGACCGGAGCTACATCTGCCGCTGGAACTGCGGTGGGACAAAAAATAGCTGATAAAATAAAAAGCAACAGGCCAGAAATAAAATAAGTTATATCAGATATTGCACCGATGGAAGAAACAAAACATGCAATGATAAAGACAACCAAAAAGACTTTTATCGCCAAGAGGAGAGCAAATTATACAAAAATTAATATCTAAGGCAACAGCACCAAATTTTATATAACCTAATAAACAAAAAATGTCTGTTAAAGATTACCTCGATTTGGCGGAGACCTATGACGTAGATGATAGTAACAGAATTTGAGTATGTTGAATATCTCGAAAATTCTAATGGGCCTAATAAAGTTGGTATTAGAACATTTAATACACGCGATGAGGATGTATTTATTTTGCCTCATAAAGCAATGCTGGAAGTTCGTGGTCAGATAGTAGCTAATCCACCTGCTGCAATTGCAGCTGGAGCAGAAATAGCTCTCATAAACAACAGTTGGAGCCTATTTAAAAGTGCCAAGTATCAGCTAGCTAATCAAACAGTGGAAGATATTTCAAGTCACCTACAAGTTGCAAGTACAATATTAAGTATTATTTCGTTTAGTGATGATTACTCTAGATCGACTGCAACTAACATGATGTGGTTTAAAGACACTGGAGCTGGTGCAGCTGTGCCAGGTGAATTTATTTCAAGAGGAGCATTAGCGCATGGGGCTGATGCAGCTGCAGATGCTGTAATTGTCAGAAATTTTCTTATTGCTAATGCTGTCAATTTTGGTATAGCCCCACCAGCTGCAGGAGCTAACGCAGACGCTACAAGAGTTTCACTTACTGCTGCTTGTAATAATCTTGGTATAACACCACCAGGTGCAGCTGCAGATGGTGTTGCAATGTTAGATTTGATTAATAACAACGCAATCAGCATAAGAAATATACGTTACAATGAAGGTTATGCTAGGAGAAAGGCACTTGCAGCAGAATCACATCAAATTACAATGATGCTGCCATTAAGTACAATATTTGGATTTTGTCGCGATTACAATAAAGTATTTCATAGAGTTAAACACACACTTATTTTAGATCGGGCAGAACAAAATGATTGTTTACTTCAAGCTGGCGGTGTTGATGTGCAATTTATTATAAACAAACTTGCTTCATGGATGCCACCAGTAACACTGTCATTTACAAAAGCAGTAGAATTAAATGATATGCTTCAAAAGTATACGAAGAAAATTTATTTTCAGCAACATAAAATATATCAGACTGCAGTTCCAAATACTACCGACTACACATGGCGCGTCACAACAACATCAAGCGAACAACTACCACAACAATTATTTGTTGTATTTCAGCGACAAGTGTGACGTGGTAACCAGCAACAAAATAATGCAATATCTGATAACGCTGATGTTAGGAGAATATACGCTAGAATAAAAATTCCAAGCAGATAAAATGCAATTTCGTGGATGACGCTAATAAAAATATTAATCAACCGTACATGTTATCTTATGGATGCAGTGCAGAAATATCAGGATGTTGGAGATGGATCTCAAATATCAGTAGAAGAATTTTGTACACTTTATCCGATATTTTATTTTGATGTTAGTAAACGCAATGAGCGAGGCGTTGATTCGACAGCTGATATTGAAATAACCTGGACATTAGGTATGGTTCCAGCATATGCGTTGTACGTTTATGCACTGGTGATCAGCGACAGATTTATAACAATTGACTCTATCGGAGGTAAAATGACAGTCCAAGTTTAATATAACTCTCTTGATATATGACAAAATACATCAAAAAAGGAATATATCTGACTGACGGTCAAGTTAAAAAAATTAGCGGCTGCTATTCCTAAGCAAAAGCCGGTATCACTAAAAATTAATTCATTGACAATGGGCAGTATTTTATCAAAATTAATGTATGTAACTAATACACAAATAAATACAATCGCGGTAAACTGTTTGTTTTAAATCTAAGCGCGTCGCAAATAAATGCGATCAGAGGCGGTTTTCTTGGTCCGGCAATAGCCACAATAGCCAAAGCGTTAATACCTAAAATTTTGCCTGTACTTGGTACATTAAGATTAGTAGCAGTATCTGGCGCAACAAAAAAGGCTGTCTCTGGAGACGGTATAAAGAAACTTTTTGTCTAAAACTTTAATATATAATGCCCCAACAAAAGACAGCAAAACAAAAGACAACAACGAAAACAAAGACACGATTGCGAAAAACAAAATAAGGCGGATTTATAGAACCATTGCTGGCAGGAGTAGTGGGAAGTTTGTTGCCCAATCTGCTTGGAATAGGTAGAGGACTAACAATACCAGGAACATGCCCGCATTAAGTAACTTTAATATACTTGATAAGCTAAAAAAAAATAAAAAATTTCCACGGAGTTTATTCCAAAGATGAACTTGACAATGCACCTTCTGGTGGTTCGTGTGTGATAAATATACAAGATTTTAACGTCGGATCTGGCACACACTGGGTAGCAGTCTACAATAACAACTATTTTGATTTATCTGGAATTCCTCCCAGTGATGTAGGAAAAAAAATATATCAACAAAAAATATAAAATAATAAATTATTCATCTAATCAAATTCAACCAGCTGGAACATCAGCTTGTGGATACTAAGTATAATGTTTATAGAACAAATGTCCTAGCCTAAATTCAATTTTTTAAAATTTATTTTACAGTTTGACAATCAACCTTCTCACATTAATACTGAGACTGCAATTAATTTTATCTAAACTAAGGAATATGTCAACATATTGTCTCAAATGCAAAACTAAAACATAAAAAAAAAGATGAAACAGAAAAAACAAAAAATAATAGGATAATGCTAAAAAGTATTTGTGCAATCTGTGGAAAAAGAAAAAGAATGTATTTAAAGAAATTATCCGGAGCTAGAATGTGTGATAAGGTTATTTTAGTATATGATTAATAAATAATGATATGCGAGTGTGATTGTGATAGAGATCTCTGTCTGGAGCAAAATAAAACTGTTACGTCCTGTCAGAAATGCAACAACAAAGAAATAATTGGAACAGGTATAGAGATACATAAATTAATTGGCAAGTTACCAAAACCAAAAGGAGGTTGGACATTACCAGGCCATAAATACATTGGAACATACAATCCGCTAGATAAACAACTAGAGGAAAATGATAATCCGCTGCCCGGATAAGAGCATTATAATCAAGTTGATGCAATAGCAATGCTTCATGATATCTGCTACTGTGATAATGAACAAGATAAGCATGGCTGCGATAAAGTAATGCTAGATGAACTTAAAGATATGAAACCTACAAATGTGCAGGAGAGATCTGATAGAAGGTTAGTGCAAGGAATGATAGGAACAAAATATAAGTTAGGGCTTGCAAAAGAATTGTATGATGATCTGGCATCAGAACTACATAAAACTAAAAAAAAAATGTTTCCGCGATGTAAAGTTATCGCAAATGCCGTTGACGATATCTGGGCAATAGATTTAGTTGATGTGTCAAATCTTGCTCAGTTTAACGATAACAAAAAATATCTTTTTAACGTTGTAGATGTTTTTAGTAAATACACGTTTAGTGTACCTGTTTCGGATAAAACAGGAACATCGATAACTGATGCACTAAAACAAATAATAACAAATACTGAAAAAAAAACAAACAGAATTTGGACCGATCATGGAGCAGAGTTTTTTAATAAAAATTTTGAGCAGTTTCTGGAACAAAATAACATAAAAAAATATGTTACAGGAAACGAAGAAAAAAGCATTGTCATCGAAAGATTTAATCGCACACTAAACAAGCTGATACTTAAACATTTGACAGCTAAAAATACAAATAAGTATATTGACGATCTACAGCAGATTGTTGATAAATATAATAACACGAAGCACTGATCAATAAAAATGTCACCAAAACATAAAAACATGTACCGCAGACATAAATTTGAAGTTGGTGATAAAGTTAGAATTTCTCTGACGAAAAAAACATTTGAAAAAGAATTTACTCCAAACTGGAGCGAAGAAGTATTTGTTGTTGATAAAGTTTTACTGACAATATCTGTAACATATGTGCTAAAAGATTTATTGGGTGAGCCTATATAACTGGTAGTTTTTACGAGCAGAAACTACAAAAAACTATATTAGTTACTGAAAAAGTTATCAGGAAAAAAGGTAAATAAAATTTTAGATAAATGGAGAGGATACAGCGATAAATTTAACATCTGGGTTCCAACTAATCTATATTTAAATAATATTGTTATAAATTTGCTCGTATTTTAGCAGCATAGATTTACATTTAACCGGTCTACACAACGTTAAATGTAATTTTCTTGCATTATCAACTGGCATTAAATTAAATATAAAATCATATTTTATGCTCCTTTGTTGGCCAGCAATTTTCAGATTAAGAAAAGGTTTCATAAGTTGCCAAAATATTTGTTGCTCAGCAATAGTAAAATTAAATTTTATTATTTTTTTGGCGATATGATACTTAACATCATATCGTCCAGTTGTTGGTCTGCTGTAAATTTTTTTATCAACCACATCCAGGATCTCGTCTTGTTCATCCATTGTTAAATAAAATGTCGTCTTCTGTGTAATCAACAGAGTTCTGTTTATCTGCGACTATAACATCTGCTGTAAAATTAACGTCAGCATATATATCAGCAAGTCGTTTCATTAAATTCATATTACATTATATTTTTATCTAATTTATTATCATAAATGACTAACAATACAAAGTATCATCAGAAAGTTGATATATTAAATTACAGAGAATTAGCCAAAGCAGTGCGAAAATGTTTATCAGGGTAAAGTTCTTATTCTGTTGATGTTATTATTATGCAAGGTGATTCTACTAAGATTCTGCTAACAGCGGCAGAAAAAAATAAACTTAATGACAGTGCATTTATTACACTGAAATTTAATAAAAAGGATGTTTTAATGTTGCTCATAACTGTCTTACCAAAACCGATCCATAAAATATAATTAATCGTCATATCTAAAAATAATTCTGTCAAATGTTGATTGTGATGTTCCTGATTTGGTTTTGCCATCTACTACATCTTTTATTGATTGTGGATGAATTTTAAAATGTTTTGCTGCAGCTGTTATCTAAGGAAATTCTAGATCCTCACCTGTACTAATGTTATATGATATTATAGGTTTAGCAGAACATCTGAAATTAATACCACCTCCTCGTCCTCATCCGTCATTTTCTTTAGGCATAACAAGTTCGATATTTTCTAGACGATTATCAGTTTTAACACCATCAGCATGGTCTATCACTAAATCATTTGGAATAGCACCATTAAAAGTTTCATAAATATATCTATGACTAAAATAACAAACAAAATCTGTTAGTGTTCCTCTGACACTTATTTTAAGATAACCATTGTTGTTCATAAAACCAATAACTTTTTCGTTTGGATATTTCGAATAATTCCATTATCATTTGCCTTGTAGAGATCAAACACAGGATGAGGTTGAAATTCATCTTGCAATGCTAAATTTTCAATATTATCATCATTTATTGATCCATTTACTCTATAAACTCTTTGTCCGTCTGGGATGTCTCCACAAAACAAAGTGCAAATAAAATCTTTCCTAAACATTTCAGCTCTCTGGTGCTGATTTACCAAATGGTTGTCCATATTCAATGTGAATCACCGACCCTAACATATTTCCCGCATATAAGTTATACTTGGGATGAACATGATAGTATTCTTGCTCACTTACGCTTGTCATATTTTGTTTCATTATACTATAAGCATTTTATATCTCTAATTGGTTTTTCAACTAGTGTGTGTGCATTGTGTGGTGAGATATCAATTAAATATAAAAAAATGTTATATAAATATAATGCTGAAATTGCAAGATATTGCTAAAAGAGCCTTATAGGAGAATCTACAAAAATAGCTACCGCTTTCGCAGGATTTGACAACAGTTATAAATTTGATAATCAAAATATTTTAGCAAATTTTAACTCTACAAATCTGTTTCATCTTCTGCACCTCAAAAAGATATACTTCATATAATCTTTGAAAATGTAGATTTCAGCAACGAGATTACCGAACCATATTTAACAGCTAAATCACGAAAAATATTAGCTGGAACAAATATTTCCTTAATCGCTGATGAAAATACATCAGGAAATAAATAAAACATTGGAGGAATTTACTGCATCAGGATCAGGTTGGAAATTTGAAATGATAAAAAAAAAAATTATTTCACATGGTAAAATAAAACGTACTTTGCGGTAGTTCTTACGTTGATCTCCCTCAAAAAATTAAAAACAAAAAATGTTGCATAAACATAAAGAACTTTGATAACAGATGTTTCCAGTGGGCTATTCTTTCTGCGATGTTTCCAGCAGAAAAAATGCTGATCGTGTCGACATGTATTTTAGTCACGTATCAAAATTAAATTTTAATGGCATTGACTTTCCTGTTGCAGAAAATCAATACCAAAGTAAAACAAAATAATATTTCAGTTAATATATCTGGTCTTGACGAGAGTGAAAATGTTTATCCAAGGTATATTTCAGAAAAAGCTTTGCAATCGACAATAAACTTGCTGTTTTATAGGGATCATTACGTTTGGATAAAAAACTTTAATGGCTTAGTTGGCAGGCAATATAATAGAAATAAAAAATATTTCTGCTAACGATGTTTACAAGGTTTTACTAAAAATGAAAAACTGCAAGAGCATCTTAAATACTGTGTTAATGTTCAAAGAATAGCAATGCCAGGATCAAAAGAAAAAGTATTAAAATTTAAAAATTATAATCATAAATTAAATATTCAATTTGTTATTTATGCTGATTTCGAGTGTCTACTTGTTCCTGTGGCAGGTGCAGAAAATGATCCAAATAAGTCAAGCACCAGAAAAATACAACAACATGTTCCCTGTGGAGCAGCTTATAAAGTAGATTGTTGCGCTAACAATAATTTTTCAAGTCCAATAAAATTGTGCAGAGGTAAAAATCCTGCCATGTGGTTACTAAACAATTTAATAGACAATGTTAATAACAGTTTCAACAGATTATCTAAAACAGCTCCAATAAATATTACATCCAAACAACAACTTGATTTTGATGAGGCAGTTAACTGTCAAATCTGTGAGAAGCCTCTGCCAGAGCAAAGTTCAGCCGATAAAGTGCGCGATCACTGTCATACTGGCCAATATCGCAGAGCAGCACATAATAATTGTAATTTGAAATTTCATGCGCCAGATTTTAATCCTGTCATTTTACATAATTTTCGTGGTTATGATAGTCATATTATTGTCGAAACGTTTGGCGATGAGGAAATTAAATCTAAACTAAAATTAAATAATATAATAAAATTTATTCCAAACAATTTTGAAAAGTATGTCAGTTACGCCTGGCAAATTACGTTTCATCGACAGTCTGCAATTATGGCAGCACCATTAGATGAGCTTGTAAAAGGTTGTAGCAGTTTCAATAATTTAAACAGTTGCTTTGGTGAAGACTACATCACTCTGACAAAAAAAGGTGTCTTTCCATATGAGTATCTCAACGACTGGAGCAGATCTGATGAAACTTCTCTTCCTAGCAAAGATAAATTTTACTCGCAGCCAAGAAATGAAAATATTACAGATGACGATTACAAATATGCACAGGAAATTTGGAATAAATTTGGTTGTAAGACACTTGGTGATTATCATGATTTATATTTGAAAACAGATATATTATTACTAACAGATGTTTTCTCAAGTTTGCATAAAGTTAGTCATGAAAATTATGGATTAGATCCATGTTGGTATTATTCTGTGCCAGGATTGTCATGGGATGCTCTGCTAAAAACAAGCAGGATAGAATTGAATCTCTTAACAGATGTTGATATGTTTAATTTTATTGAAAAAGGAATTCGCTGTGGAATTAGCGTTATAACAAAAAAAAAGCTAATAATAAATACTTAAAAAATTACAACAAAAATTTACCGTCAAATTATATTATTTATCTTGATACTAATAATTTATATGGTTATGCAATGTCAGAGCCAATGCCGTGTACTGGATTTCATTGGATAACTCCAGATCAATTTCTTAAAGAAACTGAGTAAAATCTCCCAGAAAATGTCAGTTATTTTGCTGAAGTTATCTCAATTACCCTAGTTCGTTACATGATCTACATAACGACTCTCCGTTTTGTGCAGACTCAATGATGATCAATTATAGTTTATTATCACCTGAACAACAGGCAATGACAACAGCAAAAAATTTAATCATTAATAAGCTAGTTCCAAATTTGTTAAATAAAAGAAATTAAGTGATACATTATAAAAATTTAAAACAAGCAATAGATGCTGGACTAATTTTGAGAAAAGTTCATCGCATGTTAAAATTTAATCAATCTCATTGGATGGAAGATTATATTGATTTAAATACCAAACATCATGCTATTGCTAAGACTGACTTTGAGAAAAACTTTTTCAAGTTGATGAACAATTCTGTGTTCGGTAAGATGATGGAAAAATATCAGAAAGCGAGTCAATATTGAAATTGTAAATGATGTAAATTGCAGAAATAAATTAGTCAACAATGACGGTTTTGTCAGTATGAAAATCTTTAATGAAAATCTTTTTGCAATACAGCGACGCAAGAGAAATTTAAAGTTAAATAAATCAATTGATGTTGGTGCAGCTGTACTTGATATATCAAAATGGCTAATGTACGACTTTCACTATAATTTTACCAAAAAGCAGTGGCCAGATTCGGAGTTGCTATTTACTGATACGGATTCACTTGTTTATAACATAAAATGTGAGGATGTTTATCAAGATACTTATAACAATAAAAATTTATTTGATTTATCAGATTATCCAAAAAGTAGTGGATATCATGATGATGCAAATAAAAAAGCCATTGGCAAGATGAAAGATGAATTTATGTTTGCGCCAGTTAGGGAATTTGTTGGACTGAGAAGTAAAATGTATGCCGTAATTTTAGATGATGACAAACTGACAAAAAAAGCAAAAGGTATTCCTCGTGGATATGTAAAAAAGTGTATGAAATTTGATGATTTTAAAGCAGCGCTAAACACCAGCACTAATTTTATTAAAACAAATGTTATCAGAACAAATCATCACAAACTTGAAACAGATACAATTATAAAACGTGGACTAAGTAATTTTGATGATAAAGATATTGTGAGGATGGAATTAATACATTAGCTATTGGACACTACACAATTTTGTCTAAACTTTCTAAGTAATGTTCGAAAATTTAACATTAGCTGAGGGAGTTAGTAGCAAAAGTAAAAAAATAATGGTTAATGGCCAGCAACTATCAGTTGAATTTAATGATGAAATTTCAGGTATTTGTTTTAGTAAATTTGATAGAATGAAACTCTTGTTTATTAAATCAGATAACAGCAAATATTTTGATTATCTTGAAAAGTTGAGAGATGAGCTTATGCTGAAATACGATAATCTTCATGATCCGATCAGTCAAGAGAAATACACAAATATAAATATTGACCTAAACTGGTCGAAGGCTTTTGCAAAAGATGGTAAGTATATTCTCACCTGGGTAGCAATGAGAGTTATTTGAATGTCATCGAAAAGCAAGCAGAAAAATTAAATTTTATTTGTATAAACACGATCATAATAAATTATTCTTAATATCTACTGTCGATATTTTAATAACAGGTGAAGAAATTCTTTAAAAAAATGAGATAACTCTGTCTTACTTGTATTGTAAAGGGAGATAACTCTGGTAGAGTAATTAAGCAGTTATTCTGTTTCTTATATTTCGTAACATTACATGACCGTCACGATTTATTTTTTGTGTGTGTCGTATTCAGTAACGTAATTGTTTGTAGTCAGTGTGAATCAAGCATAATTTGTAACAGAAAATGATATTTTACACCTTTCAACTCTCCTGATAAATTTGATGTACATTTTCTTGTGTGAATTCCAGGTAGGTTATTTTATATCTTCAATAAAGCCGTGCAAATTCCAGGTAAGTTATTCAAGTTCCAACTATACAATGTACACTCAGCAGGTCATGCGACAGCTGTTTACAATGACATCTGGCAGATTTATTTTAGATCCACACTACAATCTATTTAGTAATAATAATTTCTAGAATAAATCTAGATTCACACTGCATTTTATTCAGCATAATTATTTCTGAAACATGTGTAACTTTATTTTAGATCCACATGCAGTTTATACAGCATTAGGTAACTTCATAAAAAATTTTGAAATGAATAATTGTAAAAATCGGACAGTGGCGCAGTGTTATAACGTTGGATTATCATACTGAGGCCTCGGGTTTGATTCCCTTGACTGACACATTGTTGATGGCGGGCATTCTACCAGTTTTGTATATAAGTTGGGGGCTCCAAGCCCCAAAGGATTTCATGTACACCTCCTCACCAAGTCAAACAACGCGGTGAGTGCATTTTGCACTCTCCCCGGGGTTTGATGTTGGGGGGGTGTACATGAAATCAAAAAGCCCAGAGAGCCCTCTGAATCTCTAAAGTTTTGTTTCATTTAGCAATTCACTGGGGGGTGTCTACGCAGGAGCCCTCTAAAATAAACAGTAGCATATGTGAGCTCTCAACCTCATTTGAAGGGTACCCCACACAGGAACATTCAGAAAGAATGTCAGCCAAAAAGAAAAGCCTAGTGGGGTGCCCCATAACCACCATAAAAAAGGCATCAATGAAGGGACCCCGTGAAAGGCAATGAAGGGACCCCAATGGAATGGTGACCGCTTATGATGCTACTGTTGATTTTTGTTTATTATTATTATTATTATTATTATTATTATTATTATTAGAGTAAGACCAATGTGTCACAACGGCTAAGCTGGCCACTTTTAACTTTTAACATTTAACCCTTCACCTTTGACCTTCACCTTTAACCCAGGTCAAGGTCAAAGTTGAAGGTCATAGGGATTATTTTTATTTTAAATAATTTAAATTCAACATAGCTGTAATAGTAGTAACAGAAAATGAGTGTTCCTATCTCAGAGACCTCCTACCCCAACAAAACATATTTTGTCCGAAATATGTTAGAAAAACCTTCTCATATGAAAGTCATTATTTTGAGCTAAAAAAGGCTGGTGAAGAAAATGTCAACATAAAAGGGTTTTGGAGGGGTAGGGGTCTCTGAGTTAGGAACCTCATTTTCTATTACTACTCACTTGATCAATTATCCTAACAACCAATCATCTGGACAAAACCTCTATCCTCCAATGGGCTTCATGATAATAAATCCATATCCTTCAATGGGCTTCATGATAAGAAATCTATACCCTCCAATGGGCTTCACGATAAGAAATCTATACCCTCCAATGGGCTTCATGATAAGAAATCTGGTGTAATCAATTAGTAATTGTAATGATCGGTAAATGATTACTAAGTTTCTAGCATATAACTGTGATCTGACATTTTGTATTACAAGTAATTGTAATTTAACCTAATACAGTACACTAAAATCCAGACAACATTTTCTTAATACAATCTGATTACATTTTCATGAGCACATATTACTAAAAGTGACAATCAGTGTGATGAAAGTAACACAATCCTAGTATTGCTCTGCAATGACTGAGTGCACCAAATACAGACCTTAACTTGGAAAATCTACAATAACAGTTTAATATCTAGCAAACCAATTCATTGGGGTAATACCACATACCAAGAAGGAACTGATGCTCTACTGACTGAAAAGAACTTCCAGGGATTCAAAATAAAACTATTTTACCATTTAACTGCCAAGTCTTGAAACCATCTTGGACATACTTCAAGAATAAAATTTTCCAATTTGCTGCTGCGCTGGACACATTGGAAGTCAGATTGGTATCATTTTCATTTAGAACCAACAGTTTCATGGTGACCCTCCAGATAGTTCAGGAGCTAATGGACAGATAATGGACAAGCTGGAATTTTAAAGAAATTTCTGACCCCCAAATAATTTGGATAAAATATTCTTCCTCTCTTCAGCTCTACAGTTATTACATACTTCTGAGAATGGACTGGTATAAGGTAAAGTAGTTTGCACAGGCAACATGCACAGTGGAGAGAATGTTGGCATACCTCTAAGCTACTTTCATGCACTGTGACTGAAATTTCTTTTCATGTGGTAATTATGGAAACTCGATGCACTATCTAAAGCTGAGAGTAGATCGAAATGGTTGATCCCAACTGCTTGAAAAATGAGCCTGAACTAGTACAATATACATTAACCCAGACAGTTATTAAAATTGGGAAAACTAATTTTGCCAGCACAAACAATACCATGTTCTGAAAGTGCAGTAAATGAATTATAAAATATGAAAGAGTAAAAGGAAGTCATCAGCTACCACAGCTTTTTTCCAATTTACCTTTAATGTCCCAGAAGTGAAAATGACAATACGGAGCTAGCAGTCTTCTGATTGGTGCACATCTAAAATAAGGCACAGCGTTAATCTACAACCCAAATATCACCCATCAATCAGTCACCAAATTAAAGGGAATTAAAAGTTATTTTAACAATACCTAAGAAATATATTGTCTTTTTATTCAAATAACCATGAGCCAGTGAAGAAGACCTGGGAAATTCTTTTTCTTTAAAACTTAAATCGTATATAAAGTAAGAAACTGTAGAGCAGAACAAATGTACAAAAAAGAAATAAATGAATTATATCCATTATACATTACATTAGCTGAACAAAAATTATCTTGAGATAAAAGAAAACAAGAAACTATCCTGAACGTAAATCTCAGATCTGCCCACCACTAAATATTAAATGGCAAGTCCCTTAGCGAGTATATATTGTAACCATCTTTATTTTCAAGGTTTTATTGTTGATGTTGAAGGGTTTAAAACCATTTTCAGGACAAGATAGGCTATACATGGTGGCCAGCATAAATGGTGGAGAAATAACCCGGGAAAACCCCGGAAAGAACCACCAACCCACGAGAAGCTACTGGCAAGCTTTCTCAAGTACCTACACTGGCCGAGCCTGAGACTCGATCCCACGCAGACAGAAGTGAGTGGTCTAAAGCCCTCACCATTATGGATCATTGTGATCCATAATATGAGGGCTTTAGACCACTCAGACACTCGGGGCCCCTTCAGGGTTTTATAACTGCACATAATTGTTTTACTGGCACCACTTACGTGTCAACCTGTTTTCAAGGCTTATCATTCCATGTATCTGTTTTACTAGCTCCACTGATATATCACCAATATAAACTAAGAAAAAACATGAAACAATACAGGATTTATTCAATATACAACAGCTATTTTCTATGTGAGATTCCAATTAAATGAGATTTTACTGAAATATTTTTGATGCTATGCTTTTACTACCTAATGGCCATGTGATTCAGAATTGATGTAGGTACATAAATTTTTAAAGGTATATCATGTTTTTTGAATACAGATAACTCTCTATTTCATGCAACAATCTAGTAAGACACAAAAACAAAATAATCATTTTACACAAGCATCAGACTTCTGGCAAGAACTTGAGGTTAACAAGCTCTTGATTCTCTGAAGCTTGTTTCAAATGATAGCAAATTGCATTCAGAAACAAAAGCCAGTTATCTCAATACCTAGTGACAAATATGTCAGACACAACACAGAAGCCCAGTGTTTTGAATATAAAGAGAAAGTGTTTGCCACTTGCTTGGCATTCCGAACAAACAAACAACTGAGTTCTAACACCAGTAAAAAGTACAAAACTACATATGGTATTATAAAAATAAATACATTTTTAATTTTAACCAGTAAAGATTAAAATACTATATGAAAAAGCAGAGATAAAATTCATAAAGAAAAAAATTTTGGACAAAAGTATTTTTCATCAATAATACGAAACCTCGTCATAGTACATCAGGAGCATATCCACTGCCCAAAAAATCCAGCCCTCCTAAGCTAAAAAGCCATTCATAATATCTTCTGGTTACTTTTACCAAACACAGTGCCAATATGTTGTCTGCTGGCAGAGATGGTCAGACTAAAGAGGTGTCCTCTTGGATGAAGGGATTGGTAACAATCCTTTCAATCATTAAGTATTACTGGGGCAGGTGTACATGCTCTACCAGGAATAAAACAGCAACAACATCCAGAGTGTGCCAATATTATGATCTGGTATGTATTATCAAGAAACATTTTTACTCTAAATCTGGTGTCTTGTTCAGTTATGTTACCTAACCAAAATACATTAGGTAAGAGGGAGAGGAACTTGAATTGCTTTATTCAGATTCATCATTTACTCTGGTCTGATAAAATATATGAAGCAGTTTCAAGTTTCATGAGAGATACAGGCTAGGGTTTGCACATGGTCCATGCATGAGCACAGTTTCAAGAAAACTTTTCACTCTCTCAGTACAAGAAAATCAGCATTGAACTGACAAGGTCTCTCTCTCAGTACAAGAAAATCAGCATTGAACTGGCAAGGGGTCATATTATGAACAGCATGCATTTAGTTACTTTCTGCTGATTGGAAGAAGAGTATGTGACAATTATTCACCACTGGTTAGGACTGAAAGGAATGCCTGTAGTCAGCATGGTTTACTGCTGAGTCTGATGTAATTACAAGATGAACAATATATATTTAAATACTAATTTATAATATTTACAAAAAATATTGTCATTCAAATGATTGGCTATTTGCTTCAGATATAGTTAAGAAAGTTTATATTCATAACTGGTTACAGCATATAAAATCAGGAAAATCGCAGCGATTTAGGTTGTGAACATTTTCCATTGCTCTTTTATAAGGCAGGCGTTAATTCTTGCTGAAAACATCGGCTTTGTATGGGTCCCTTGGAACATCTTTAGCAAAGGGAGCCCTTGATAGCTGACCAAGGTTGCTGATAAGGAGATCCTTATCCTTAGTGGCAATTTGTAAGACTCATGAGTCACTGAGGATAAGTCTCTTGCATTCCATTTCAAGTGCTCAAGTAAGTTCCCCCCCCACACACACACACACACAGCATGTTGGAAAAGGGTGGTATAAGCATGACATTACTTTCATCAACTTGTGGGCTTATTAAACAAGCTAAATAACTTTGGTGCAAATTAGTCATCTACAATGAAGAAAAAGCAAGATTTATATAGAAAACACAAGGACTATACTTCCCTGAGGTTAGAAAATGCTATATGAGCACTCAGATTGATGAAAAGGCACAAAGTGGTTGGCATCTGAGTGCCCTCTTTTAAGGGTATGCTGTGTATTGGTTGGTATCTGTGTGACCTCTTGTAAGGGCATGCTGTGTATTGGTTGGTATCTGTGTGACCTCTTGTAAGGGCATGCTGTGTATTGGTTGTTATCTGTGTGACCTCTTGTAAGGGCATGCTGTGTATTGGTTGGTATCTGTGTGACCTCTTGTAAGAGCATGCTGTATATTGGTTGGTATCTGTGTGACCTCTGGTAAGGGCATGCTGATGAATGGAAGAAGTAACTGGCAATTGATAAGAGTTTGCATCAATCTGTCTTTCCAAAAGAAGAAAACTCTAGATGACTTCTGAATCAGTAAACAGATGACTTTTTACCAGTTTTGGTCTTAAACAAGCCACAAAAGCTTGGAGATGTTGGATTTGCAAGATAATAGCTATATACATAATCGATTCTGAGCAGGTCAAGTATTTGACAATAAAGATTTTTCAGCCACTTTTTTAATATAATAAAAACACTGGAAGCATTTGAACTTGTAAATTTATTACTTGCCTCAGTTGTTTGTCTACAATGACCTGTCTACTGTAAGTCTGAACAATTTTATAGTAAAAGTCATACAGGTCATGTATTCATTCAACACCAATTATTTCAGTAATGGGCATCATTTTTTTTATTTGAATTCCCAATACCTTTAAATGGAAATTATTCACTTTATTTGGATCCTCATACAGCCATATTCCTTGGAATGTCATTACATGACCACAACAATCATAAACGGCAAAATCAATGTTAAAGTACACAGAAATTTTTGGACAAGATCAACCTAATGGTGTGATCCAGTACAATCTGAATTGAATGTCATGCACTGCAATGTCACACATGTTGATAAACAAATTTTCAGTACCCTATACTGTGATGATTAGTCTTGATGTGCTCTATTCTTGAACCAGTTAAATACCTTGCCACCATTGTAAACGTCCATAGTGATCAATAATTTTTGTCTGGAAGTTTCTTGAAGACAGTTACTTTGGTTAAACAAAATTAGTATTAAATTCTGAAACAACATTTTATATTTAATTTAAGATAATTATATATATGTATACATGGCCTTTATGACTATTACTATAAACTGTGCCAACCAAACCATTTTGATTGCAACTAATAACAGAACTGGCTATCTCAGGCCAAGGGAGATCAAAACAAGTAAATATTAAACAATTGATGAAACTCCAAACCAGAGATACCATGCCTACCAATTAGTATAATATTTTCTAAATTTTTATAGTTTTTATTTACCATATCATTAACATCTTATTAACATGAATCTATTTTGCAAGTTTTATCAGTGTGAAAAATAGTTTTCAAAGAAGAAACAAACTCTGCCAATCAGACACAAGATGTAATTTGTGTAGGAAAAGTAGGTCAATGTTGCCCATTGGTTTTTTTGGCAGGGGGAATGTAAGGTAGAGTAATGAAAAAAATACAACCATTACCCATACCAAATTCTACATAAATGCCATATATAAAACTGAAAATAATGGCAGGAAAAAACTATCATTAAGATCCATGAACATACAGTATCAACATCTGGAGGTTTTCAAGGCTAAATCCTCCAGAAAAGTAGCAAATTTAACAAATGCATCATTTCCCTTTAGTAAACACATATTGGGTATTACATAAGAATGTTGTTCTCTCAATGCTGTACAATGATTTGTTTAATAATCTATTCAAATATTTCACATACATGGTTGGAGCTCAAATTTTCTTGTTTCCCTTTTAAAACTTAAAAAAGGAGTAACACTGGCACATTTCCAGTCCAAGGGAGCAATTTCTAAAGACTGATGGCACTGGTAAATAAGGCAACATGTAGGAGGCAAAAACAATATTTCACGAGTTTCTTCATTAATGTCAAGGACACTTCATCTGGTCCTGGAGATCTGGCATACTTTATCAAATACTTTTTAAATAGGTCTTCACAATGTCTGTATTCTTTAATATATTTTTGGATCAACCAAAATGGAAACTGGGATGTTAGTGCAATCTTCACTGATGAAACCTGATTAAAAGAACCAGCTGAGATTGTTTGTCATTAATATTTTATCAGACGAAAATTTCTCATCAGCATCCTTCAAGGAACTAATACTTTCTTTAATAATCAATTTTGGTACAAAATGTAAATTTTTTGACGTTTTCTAAAAAATTTTGTTGGTTAAAAATAAATTTCTTTGAACATTTACTCCAGCCAATTCCCACAATCCACCATTAAAATTAGTGACGAGTCTGACTGTCTAAAATTACCAAATGTATTACCTCTCTTGACTAAGAGTTGGAATGTAGTTATGAGTGATGTCATAGTAAGTAAAATTATATATTACATGAACATATGGTCACAAATTATTATCCAAAACAGAAAAGACTTTGTTTTCCTTCTTTAGATTTCTCCATGATGAAATGCACAGAAACAGGAATCTACCTATTATGCCATTCCAATTATACCACTTCAAATCAATAAGTGTTATGTACAGATTTCTAAGGCCCTAATGCTCATTAAAATTTTTTACAAGCATAATGCAAATGATCAAATCATCCCAAATCCTTCTGAATTTTGAAAAGGATTTTGAAATACCACTCAGGTAACCAACTAAGAAAAATTACGAGAACAAGCAGCAGGAGACAGAGGAAGAATATACATGTATCTCTCATAAGGTACAGTAATGTAACTGCAAACACACATCTTCAATAAACCACTGCAATATATGGTAAAGATTGTTTCAGAGGAGACTGAGATTTTAAAATGTTATAACTGGGAAAACTGGGAAACATTATATCCACATTTCTTTACTTTTCAAAATGTTTATGACTTGTCCATGTCAGTGACATTGGACATACAATGATAAATTAAGTCTTAACATCTGATGAAAGTACCAACATAAATGTGCACGTATCAACCCAGTGAAAAATAAATATCACTTTTATGCGAAAATGTTTTTGTTCAATAACTTTATGACTAGTAAATAAGTCCTTTGTTTGGATGGAAAGATATTGTCAATAGTGATCTGTTTTCTATTCATCTGAGATCTTTTGTTGATCTGTTCTTCAATCACATGTAGATGCTCTTATAACTTTGTCTAAAGAAACATTTCTTTTTCTGTCCAGTAAATTTTCAGCCATTTTCACAACAGTCAGAATTCAAAATGAGCATGACAGAGATTTACTTCAAGCTGTACTCAGTCAACATACTGATAGAGTATGTGTGTGATTTGGATTTTTAATGTAGCTTTAACAATTTTTCAGTCACATCGCTATGATGTCTGCAGTGTGGCAATTTATAGTGATGTCTAGCACTAGGGCATCATACCGTAGACATGTAGCATCATGTCCCACCCTGTCACATTATTCTGACACCAGGCTGACCGGTGCTAACACTAACCTCTTAATATTGAGCACCTAGTGAGGCAGCTGTTAGTACCTTTTTTATAAGTCTTTGGTATGACTTGATTGGGGTTCAAACCCACCACCTCCAGCACCTGAGGCAGACACTCTAACCACTAGGCCACCGAGTAGTACTGGCAGAGAATGATAGAGGATATTTCTCAATTATACAGTCAAAAGAAGTACAAAACCAAATCATGTTCTTTTCATGCTTTAATTAGATTGAACCAGGAACCCCTGCTTGTAAATTGCCAATTATGTGTAAGGTGTAATCATCCTGTCTTTGTTACCTGGCACATCTGTTTAACCTTCCTTATTTGCTGATAATAAAGGATGTGTGATTATCATGCCTCTGTCATCTGGCACCTTTGTTGTTTAAATGATGTACCTTTGTCTATCTGGGTTCAATGAGTCAGATGATAAAACATTATAATTGTGCTGATTTTCTCAGGTGGACTACACATATCAAATGCTATAACCAATTAAATGTTGTAACAATGGAACATTATAAAAAAAAGTCTTTGGAACACATATTAGTTAGGCATTTGGTTAGGGACTTTACACTCAAATGTTACAACAAAGGAAAGTTGTATCCAAAAAATGCAGTAAACAATCTTTACTGTAGATTTATGATGGAGAAATATGAGCAGCACTGCAAATATCAAGTAGAACATGGTGATATGTTCAAGTAGAACATTTCAAAGGGTAGGGTCCGGGTTGTGCCATTTTAAGAAAGCAATGTTTATTTTTGAAGAGTTCTTGTTCATAATTTTGACAAAAAATAGGGATCTTATATATATATATATATATATATATATATATGTTCTCAATGTGGCCTACATCAAAGATTGAATTTGCATACCTGAATGCATAATATTTTTTCCTTTTTTCAACATCATTCATTTTATTGTATTTTCTCATGATTTATCAATGACCATAAGTGTAAAAATCAGTCATTTCCATTTCTTAACTTTTCACAGGACCATTGTTCATTTCACAATATAATGCAGGCCCCCTACATTATAATCTCTACATTAATATGTTCTTTGTTCGAGTCATACTTTGCTTCAGTGTACATATCATGAACAGGTAACACCTCTTCCAACTTTTCTGAAAGTCATACTTTTAACTGTAATTATTCATAAACAATACAACAGAAATTTATAATTATGAATATGAGATTTTCAGGTAGGTTCAAAATAAGGATAAACAAAAACCTCCAAAACTGACCCCTGACCCTGTTGCTTGAATCTTATATATCTGAAGGGTGACTGATAGTCCCTTCAGCTTCTCATGCCTTTTGCTTGTTCACGCCAGATTAGTTAAAGCTCTGAAAGTCATACCTGGGCCAAGGGTCCTCTGAAGCTTGCACAAATCTTGTCATTAAAACTGGCCAATACATACAGGGGATGCCAACTGGTATGCATATGCAACACAATAATAATTAGAAGAAAATGTTTGTTTTTAAAAAATATAATACTTTGCTGGCTTTCTGGGTGCAATTTAGACAGTTTCTGTTCAAAAGTTGTTATCTCAGTCATGCCCATGTTAGTGGGAAGCAAGAAACAACATTAACTTTTCCAACACTGGTTCTGGTAACTTCAACATTTTGTCAGGTTTTGGTCCAAGTTTTTCATTTGCATATATTTCCTAATCCCCTATGACCTATGAGTCAAGGTCACAGTCACAGAAAATTTGTGTAAAGGTTTTAGTTAACATTCTTTCATTTGCTGAACCACTAAATTAATTTTCCTAATGCTTTGGATGAATCATTATGAAGTGAAGACAATTCAATCTGTAATATGCTTGTTCAACTTATTGACCTTTGGATCAAGGTCACACATTTTACAGCCAAACTTTGTTCATAAACTTGACATGCAGGCCTTGTCTTCCCATTTTATTGAATTACCGGTAACACCATACACTTCTGACTACACAGAACAATTACCAGTTTTGTGCTTTCATAAATACAGATTTGAATGAATCATAAATTAAATTTAAAATCTGACTGTCATTGGTTTCATTAAAATTCACTTTATCTTACCTATTATCACATGCAGGTGTACTGCATATAAATACCAAATAATAGAAAAATGTAACAGTTACTGGTGACTTTTCTGGTGTACATCTGAGAGTTTAAGGTCAATGGTGAGAGAGAGAGAGTAAAACTGAATACTGCACATTTTGATACTGTTATTTAAATCAAATAAACAGGACAAAAATAAAATTAAATAAAATATAAAGTTAAAACTATAGGTTTTGGATTTCATATGCGTAATATTTAGATCTAAAAATTGCAGGCATTTAATATTATTACTTAATGCTCTATTTAAAAAAAAACATTTTAAAGCATACATAATAAATTTAAGTACCAGCTCATAAATTCAAAGCAAATTAAAATATTTCAGAGCAGAATGACTGCATGTTTTAGGGCAAATTCTGCAGATTCTTTTTCATATGTTCTGGTATATGTTCTGAGTCAAGCAACTTTGTTTTAATGCAAAGGTGTGTGCTGAAATATGTATATTCATATTTATTTGTGCTCTATGGTTTCATATTGTAAGATAATTTATATATAGATCATATTCTGCACAGAAGGTGCCTGATAAATTAAAATTTAAGGGGTTTTTTTTCTCCATAATATCATAACATACATTTGGTGTAAATATGCCTGGGATATTTCTATTAACTAACAAGCAAGGATTTTTCACAGAGAATGGAGGAGATGAAATATTAATCTCTGCATAATAATTTCAGTGTTTCTAGCCTACTTAGATTTCCTGGCAACAATAACTCACAAATCCACTGAACTTAATATAGAAATGCAAGGTTTAATTCCTGGCAACAATAACTCACAAATCCACCGAACTTAATATAGAAATGCAAGTTTTAATTCCTGGCAACAATAACTCACAAATCCACAGAACTTAATATAGAAATGCAAGGTTTAATTCCTGCTTGGAACAAATCAGCACTCTCTCACCTGTTTGATTATATCTGTGTCATTCTATTCAAAAAATTTCTGTCATTTAATTATGTATTCATACACACAATCTTGGGTCAGGGATAAATGCCTTCCTCCCTGTTTGGTATAAAGGTGTAAATTTGTTATTAGAATTTCAAGTATATACACCTCTCCCTCAATAACTCTGGAGAAACTGGGTCCATAAATATCAACCATGGCATAGGCAAGGACAAGAGAGAACAATGAAGTCTCAAATTTTGGCTAACAGTTGAGGCAAATGGGGGTGGGATGCTAGCAAGTTTTGTTCATACATGAAAATTATAATCTTCTCTCTCTGACATAAATTATTTATCCATTGGATATTAGATTGAAAGCAATCAATTCAAGTCAATAAATTGATGACAGACATTTAATACAGATCAAGGTGACACTGAGTACTTATATATTTGTCTCAGTAAAATTGGAGTTGCTTCCCTTTTAAATCTACACTGGAAATGTAGTCCACAAATTAAATTAGGTAGTTTGCTGACAATGAAATGAAACCATACCCTGATAAGTTCAAAGCTACTGCATATTGAAATAAACCTAGCAAAGGTGCTGAGACTTTCTCCTCCAATGAGACTAATATATACTGTGAAGATCTGGAAAAACTACTGGCAGTCACTTCGAACTTTATGCAAACTTAATCAACAAAAACGCTCCAATGAATTGGTCAGTATCTCACAAGTGAAGGATATTACGGCTGTGTATCACTCTTTCATCATAACAAACTTCAAATAATGTCCCATAACCTAGCATTTCAGTATGCACACTAATACAATGAAATGTGAAAAACCCAAGAATGCAAGAAACCTTACTCAGAACTCTTGGATCTGGCAAATGTATCAACTCCCCACTGATGGACAAAGATCATGGCATTTAAAATTTCCAGAATTTTAAACAAGAACTGTCCAACATACTTAATGATTTGGAAGTTTTAAAAAATTCTTCCTATGCTTTCAGGTACAAAAGACTTGGCAGATTCCAACTGTAAGAACAATCAGGTATGGGCTATAACCTTTTAGGTATGAAGCAGCAAAACTCTTGAATTCTGTTCGTAATAATGTTGAAGGCAGTTTCAACAACTTTAAATCCCTCTTAAAGACCTGGTCTGGGAGTATATTGTGTAAATACTCTATATGTAGACACAAGTAAAGTTGCTGCTGATACAATAATTGGCTGCATGTTTATTGTTAAAACTCTTGAATTCTCTTCGTAATAATGTTGAAGGCAGTTTCAACAACTTTAAATCCCTCTTAAAGACCTGGTCTGGGAGCATATTGTGTAAATACTCTATATGTAGACACAAGTAAAGTTGCTGCTGATACAATAATTGGCTGCATGTTTATTGTTTTAGTTTATAGTCTTGTATATTGATATATAGCTTTTAGTTTCCCTAAATGTGGCTGATGTTGTTTACACAAAGTTTAAAAAGGATTTTCTTCCCGATCATTATAGAGATATATTACATGTATTTTAGATCTACTGCATGAGTAGTGTTTTCTTTATGTTGTCTTGCTTCAAGTTTTTAGTTGCTTAAGTTCTGTAGTTTCAGAGTTCATTCCAGACTGCTGTTCTGCCAATGACCCTTACTTTTCTACTTTGTTACAAAACTGTTCTTTCCATGGCACTCCTGAGGGACCAGTGTTAAAAAATCTGACACCCAGGCCTATCTAACAAAAATTCTACCTGAGAAAACTTGACTGTGGTGACAAAATGCAGAAATTTATTTTCAAGATGTTAACTATTAATATGTATCCCCAAGGACGCCCCTTACCCTTAGTACAAAGTGAAGCATGTGACCTATGAATGGAAAATAGATTGTCTGAGTTGCCTATAATTAGTGGTCACTTGGCTTTAACATGCGTGTGATTTTACTGGAGGTAGGACAAAATACCATTTGGGATATTTATGTGCATTACAGAAGAACCAGTCTTATGGGTATGATACCAGTAGTTGTTGCACCAGTGCAGAGGTGCATGCCGGAGTTATGGAACAAGGCTAGCATGTATACACAGCATGCTATTGATTGCCTTATTGTAGTAATCTGGAGAGATACAAATACAAGATTTTTTGAGGTATTATAACTTATATAAGTAATAAAGGAATCAAAAGTGATCCGTGATGGCTCTTTTCTTTGATTAAAAATCGGTAGTTGCCTGCTGGAGGTGTGATAAAAAAAGGAAAGAAAGACTAAGCAATTATTTCCACAGAAACACTTAAATGTTTTGAATTTTTTTAATGGTCTTGTTTAATTGCTACTGCATTGTTCAAGATGGTTCAAGCTGAAGTTTAAATAAATAATAATTGAACTGTCCCACTGCTCACCTTACACTAGTGTACTGCAACACTGGTTAAACATATTAGGCAGCACCTATAAGCAACATCAAAAGTGTGAAGAAAAACTGCATAAAGCAAAAACACTTCAGATTCTCATGAACATAAACTCTGCTGAGCCATAAGGAAGACACTGATACAGCAATCATACAATGGCTGGCCTCAGGGCCTGGTTGAAAACATTGCTTTATGTGAAATATTTTGAATTCTGAATAAACACACAAGTCAATTTAATATGATTTTGTTTTTATCTTTTTCGTATTTGAAGTACAGAAATTGCAACACTCTGCGACAAATAACAGTAAAAATAGGACAATTTTAGGCACATAGAAACTGGAGTCAGGGCTTGTGGAATTTGAGTCTGGGCTTGTTATTTTTTTAAGTCACCAGACCTGGGCCTGTGTCTAGAAAAAATGTGTTTGAGCACTGGACACATAAAAAGACCCAAGAAAATAAACATAAAATAATTTTATGGTTGATTGTAGACAAAACATAAATGTCATACTGATTTTGACTAGCTTGGATACCAATTGTTCACTAATTAAAAAATGTAAAGATGAAACCTATAATGAAAGCACTGCTGCAGTTATTTCCAAAGAAGTGTACATGAAGAAAGAAAACGTGGACTCAAATGTTCAAAATAAATTCTAGACAGTAATGATTACTCAACCATACTGAATTAAAATATCATTATGGAAGGCCATTGATAGGAGACTCAGGCTCATAATAATCATAGGCACTCAAGTCATGGATTTATTAATTCCTGCAACAATATATTCATATTTCCAGCATTATATACATGTACTTTGAATAAGTCACTGTTGAGTCAGAATACTGTGTGGTTTGGTCTGTTTTGACGTCAACTAAAATAACTGTGACCTGAACAGTGGACATAGTTATTTTAGTGGACAAGGAAACTTTAGAAAAGCACACTTTAGTATGACTCTACAATGACTGATTCAAAGCATGTATTGTTAGAAAAGTCAATATTTCTTGCAAAAACTAAAAATTGATGTGAGCACCAATGATAATGACATGTGTTTGAATTTCTTAAATTGACAAGATATGTGTAAGAGCAGGGCTGTCCATAGGAATTGAAAGTTGGAGACCAGGACTTATGCCTTTAAAAAGTTGAGTTCCAATAACAAACCTTTTTCTATTTTTGCTTTTGACAATGCCAGATATTTTTCTTAAGCAAACTTTAACAAACTTCTCAGCTACAGGTTTAGGATCAACATTCTTAAGCTTATGGGCCTTCCTCCATCACTCTCATTAATCTTTGTTATAGTAAACATCAATGTGACAATAAATCTCACTCACAAGCCACTGGAAACAAGTCTGAGCAGCACACTGCCAAGCATTCAATTTCTACATTCATCCATGTATGCGAGTTTACTACCACCTTGAACTGGAAAAAAGTCATCCTCTATTCATTCACTTGTAACAAAAACTAAGATAAGTTGTACACAGTCTCATGAGAATCATCCTCACTGGCAGTCTTATGCTTGACATCAAAAAACTTTATGTATAAAAGTCCCATCATTAAAGAACAATTACAAATTGCTCAAAAACATATGCATAACTGCACATAGCAAAAACTAGTTAATTGTATGATGATTAACATAGGTCTTGTTAATAATATTTCTCCAACAATCAAAATAGATAATTTACATGTTAGAGAATAATACCAAGAAGTCAGAAAAATCATCGCATTACTTTTCTACAAATGGTACATGATAAAATGCATGTGTTCCAAATAGAGTCTAAGGATTTAAAATTAAGGAAAATGAAAGTGTGCTGAATAATGTTTACTGAAGCAAGGAGGCATGCACACACTTTCGATCAAAGTGATAAGGCACTGACAGTGAATTTACTTTTTTATTGACCTAGTCATCTACTAAGATCTGGGAGACACTTAATCCATTTACAATCACTTGGACCATTTGATTACCCAGACACTATGTAAGTCATCTGTAGAAAATGATGAATGAAAAGCATAGAAGAGAATTCTGGCAAAAGACATTTTATGTACAAAGGACTTGGCTTTGAAATTATTATGCATCCATATCTAAAAATGCAAGTAGTTTCACAAATGCTTGTGTTTCCAGGAGAACCCTGTAAGAATATTTGCAACACCAATTTCCTTCTTCTTTTAAATGACCTGACTTTTCAACCTGGTACCGGCCCTACTTTTTCCATTTCTTGAATAACACTGGTAGTTTTGCTTACAGTTACCTTTAATTCCTATGCACTGTTCTCATAAGTTTCCCTGACAAGGCTGTTAGCTGCTTTTAACTAATATGTTGTGTGATATGTATATTCTTCCAGTGCATTAACTATATATGTCTGCACTCTATACACACAGCACATTCTCACTGAACTCCATGTACTTGTATATTTAAATTATATAAGCATGTAAAAAGGAAACATAAGTGTGTATTTGGAAACCATTTTGCATGTATACTTTAACATGGCTTGTAATTTTTTAGTATAATCTATTCAGTTTTAATATGATTTATTTACAGTGGATCCTTCAATAGAAATTATGAATAGGGTGTTATGGGGGACAAGACGGTAAGGAATTATTATTTCTAGCTGACAAACAAGATTGTTTTATGAAACTAGTGTAATAATTAAGTTAGCATGTATGTTAAAGTTAATTGTAAATTTATTTGTTTATAGACATTAAAATATCACCAATTAACTCATTATTCTTATCATGTACATGCAAACAGACTAAATAAAATCTGCCTATTGAGGTGGGGATAAAGGGGAATAACCCTTACTGAATAAAAGGACCGTTCCAGAGCTTAAACCTGTGAACAGTCTGTGCATCTCATTTGCCTTTGCTTAAAAGAAAAATAATAAAAAAAAAGAACAAATCTTCACAATGACATAATAAAATGCAAATCTGTATGTCCTTTTGAAGTGAAATTCAAAAACGTCACATATGTATCTGGTTCTCTGTGCGGTCGAGTCAAGTTTAAATTAAGTATAGAAACTGGAACTGCAAACTTGTCAACATGATTACTTGTTTAAATCCCGTGAGTTAAAATGCACTGTACGATGCAGAAGAAATGAATATAAAATATTCAACAGTGCCATAAATATAAGAATTGAAGCAATACTTACGATGTGAAACTGTTGTATTTTGTGTCAGTCTGATGATTGCTGTCTCTTCGTCTTGAACCGGAAGTACACTAATTATTTTGCAATGCTGTAAATCGGATGCAAGGCCAGGTGTGTAAATCGTGCAGAAATTATTCCACGCTCGACTGATGATTTCTTTCAAAATGCAGGAAATACTTACTCCACATACCTTCAATATTTATTTAACTACCAATACAGAAGGACCAAAAATGCGCCGCTGTAATCGGGGCTTGTATCACAGCTCGCTTTTTGTCAATAATTTGTGCCGTATAATTTTATTTATAGGTTACATTCAAATTCAATCTCCTGAGTTCCAGTGAAAACGCGAATGTACGCAGTATATGTGAGTTGAAATATTAAGTACTATCATTAATTAAAATACTATTCTTTTTAAACAAAACAAAAATAATTTTTAAATTGTTTGTGCTGAACATGATTAAAAAGTCGGTGATATGTAAGGGAAATAACCATCTCGTTGCTGATTGATATCGCTAGTCTCATGTAAGCGGTCGTCCTTCTTTTATACACTGCAACCATGGACCCAACCGATTCGAGTGGTATAACTGACGATTTAGTTCCTAGAATTGTTCGCAAAATTCTTTAATTTTGGGGGCATTTAATAAAACTGACCAATGCGGAAGTCAATAAATTAAACCGCATGCTAAGATTAGTTGGGTAACATCGTATTTATTTATTTTTTTTTTAATTCAAAATTTTGATTGATAGGTTTATTTTCTGCAGCAGCATACCGGGAAGCTAAAAAGCAAATTACCCACACTGATGTTGATTAAAGTAGGGTATTGAACGATTGAGGGATTACTCGACCCATAACAGAGTCGGCCCATTAACGAACTCGACCCATAACAAACTCAGCCTACCCGAATCGGCGTATAACGTACTTGGTCCACATAACGACTTCGGCCCATTATGTACTCGGCCCATTATATGTTCGGTCAGCCTTTCGGTCCACCATTTCTATAATAGTAATATGGATGTAATGTTCTTTCTTCAACGGCCATTTCATTTGCTTTTATATTCTGTGTACATTTCTTTCAAAGGTCATTTACTCTACAATAGAAATATAGCGGAAAAAAATCATAATTCCAGAGTAATTAAAATATATACTGCATATCAACATTTTGAAACTGTCCTGTCCTCCCGCTCCTAGTTGTTAATTGAGTTTTACGATAGCTCGTGTCCACAGGGGCTGGTATCATTGCTTACAATTTACCTGACATACATGTACTATATAATATTATATAGTACAGGTATGACAGGTAAATTGTAAACAACGATACGAGCCCCTGTGCTCGTGTCTGCCTTCTGTTTGTAATTGTAAACATGTGTTGACACGTGTGAATCTGATTACAGTCGCACTTCCCATCCATATACCAAAAAATTAGCATCAACAGTAAATATTTTCAATTATTCTAAGTTTAAAACGTCTTGGTCGTTGTAAAACCGTTATGTTAACTGACTTAAATAGATATTATTTTTGTTTAAAAAGATGAGCACATTGACAAAGCAAACATTTCTAATTCTTATTTATTTATTTCTTAGTATAAAATTTTGTATCTTTGCCAGTCTTTGCCGTGTATTCCTTCGATCAATATAAAACGTAGCAGCAGAGGAGGTGAACAGCCAAATTTTGGAAGGGTTTATTTTTAAAAATAAAGCTTCCTACAAAAATGAAAATACAAGTGTCATTAATGTTAAACATCGGGAAGGGTGAACAGACCACTTTTTAGGAGGGTTTATTTGTGAAAATAAAACTTCCTACGAAAATGAACACACAAGCGTCAATAACGTTAAACCGAGAGTAGTGTAGTGGGGCAGTATAGCGACAATGGGAAAATACATTACGGACCCCCCCCCCTCCCCGGGCGAGTATAGCTACACGATTTATAGCGACAAAAAAATCACCCTGGGCAAGTATAGCGACAATGGGAATTTTGTATAGCGACAAGAGGAATGGAACAGGTAGGGTGACGTCACGGTACTGGACACTTGCAACAATGTAGCAAGTACCGTGACGTCATGTCACCTGTTTCATTTCTATACAAAGTGTGATGCATTCGCGTTAGTGTCAGTGAATAGTAGAGTATGTTTTCAATTTTTTTAGGCAAGAAAGAATAAATCTTTTCGAGGCAGTGGAGTGGCCCTGAAAAGGGCCGTTGTTTGTTATGTTAACACCATTCCGTTAACATAGAGGGCATCGCATAGGTCTTCTTCTCTTTCTCAAACTTCGTCTAACCTCTGGTCCATAAATCAGAACTCGCTTCAGACAGCCTTGTCTTTCCACATAGGTCCTTCTTTTCCAAACGCTTGTCTCGGTGATCCTAACGATTCTCCATGATGATCTCACATACATGGGTAAGTTCGTACGGAAAAACAACGACGATACGAAAGTAGACGATTCAATGTTGGTCCACATCTTTGTGACGAGAACAGGTGAAGGGAATGAAGTGAACCGCGTTTATTTATAGTGGAAGACCGGATCGAAACGGATTGAAATTGTCCACCAATCCCAACACGCGTTACAAAATTCAGTCACTTCGCGGAGTCTGTCTTCCAATCCGAAGAGAGTTACCTGTGACGTCACATTCCCTATATAGGTGCGCTAGCGTCTGTGTGCAGTGAATCGATGCGACATTGTTTTGTGAAACATGACGGAAACTAAGAAGACAATGAATTGGGGTGCACCGGCTGTGGAGACGAGAAGTGATGGCATAGCAGCGGCTACCAAAGTTAACACAGCGCTACTTCCAGAAGAGGTTGATTTCAACTGGGATTTAGTAGATTTTTTCTCTTCTTCGCAAGAATTTGTTCCGGTACCAGTACCTTCGCCACTTCTCCTTCTTTACCACACGTCGACGATTTTAAACAAAGACAGAAAGAAGAATTGGAGAATTTTTACAGCAGCAGAAAGAGGCAGAACAAGCATTTCTCCTTGAACAGCAACAGCGAGAAGAAGAAGAGACAAGAAGGAAACGACAGGAAGAAGAAGCAGTAGAGAAGAAACAAGGTCTAGGAGAGAAGGAGAACAGTGAACCTCAAACGGTAACGGTACTCTTGGACATTTTGGCTGAGTTAAGAAGTTTGAAACAAATGCATCAGACTTCTTTATTACGACCCAAGAGAAAAAGACCTTCCCGAGCCAAACAGCCCAGCCCTGTTACTACACCAGAGATACCACCCCTAGTGATTTCTACCCAATCATTAAAAGGAGCAAGTCCAGAAGTAGGCCTTGGCCGTGGCAAAGGCTTAAGGCAGTTAAAGTGCATTGCTTCTCGTTCCTGAGTTTGTTCTAAGAAAAAAACAAACACCCAACGGTCCTTTTCAGGACCACTCACTTCTTTAGAAAAGAGATACTATTCATTTTGCCAGAATCAACTAAAACTCAAAATCCCTTGTTTAACCCTATGATGTACGTGTTATGAGTGCATGAGTGTAGACCTTTATTATTCTAAACAATCAAAACCAAGAGACACTTACGTTTTTTTCAGCCTGGTCTACTCTGGTACAAATATTTACAATTCAATGTCACAACATAACACAACACTTTTAAAAAGTTCATATACTTCTGTGTCTTTTTTCTTCTTTCACTCTCTCTGTTTTCTTATTTTCTTCACTTTCACAAGTTTTTCCTCCTCTTCTTCCTCACTTTTTTCTCTTCTTCTTTTCTTTTCTATCTTCTCTTTCTGAACGTGTCGGGGTTCTTCCTTTGCCGAGGGCACCTCTTCTTCTTCCTCCTCCTCTTCCTGTTGTTTCTTAGGGCAATCTGAAGACCAATGTCCTTTCTCTTGACAATGATAACAAGTATCTTGACTTTTGTCTCTTCTGACACTGGTCTTGCTTTTTTGACGATCTGGACATTCTGTAGCCCAATGCCCTTTCTTCTGACAGATATAGCAAGTATCTTGACTCATATCTCGAAAGGAGGGAGAGTAGTTCGTCGGCTTGTCTGAAGGAAACTTTCGTATCACACCTCGCAAAGCTCTAATCCGAAGTTCGATCTGTGTGGGTTCTTCCATCGTGCTGATCGGATTGAGAGTGAAATGAATACTAAGAGGGAAGTAACCAACCCTTTATATATGCACTAAGCCTAACATGGATATATAGGGGTCCATGGCGTTTCAAATGTAGCCATTTGACTTTTTGCAGTCAAGATGAAATGATCGCATCATTTCGTAAAGAAAGGATAAGAAAGTAAGAGGCTGAAGTCTTGGCTCAAATTCATGCCAGCGTTTTTGAAAATGAGATGAGTGAGCCAGAATCTAAGCCCAGAGAGTCTACACTCAGTCAAAGTCCATCACCACCAGTAAACCCTCAAAAGTATTACCACATTCGAGAGACGGACAAATGTTCCTCCAGAAAATTTAGAACTACGGCCTACACGTACGAGGTAAAGTTTAATGATTTCAAGTCCGACGTACCGTTGGAGAAAGCAGAACGGTTCATCACTGATGTGTGGGATTCTTTGTTAACCACACTGAAACAGCAATGTGAAACCAAAGAAGACGATAGCTTGAGACTTTCCATTCATCACGACAGTTTGAAGTCACCCGTTTGGATCGAGTTTAGCAGTCCAGCAGAATTGACACCTTCCAAAGTCATGGACAAGATTCAACACGTACAACAATCCAATGACAAGTTTCACATTACCGATGGAAAAGCGACACTGTTCATGACCCATGTGTCTCTTCCCCAAGGGACAGGACATGGCAAAAAAAGGTTTTCTTGTTAGACAATCTTCGCAGCATCAAGCGCAGCCTCGTTCAAATTAACAACACTGAAGACAAGATGTGTTTAGCCCGTGCCATCGTGGTGGGACGAACGTATGCCGACAAGAATGACACGGGAGAATGGAAAAGAGCCTGGAAAACTATTCAACGATCGGACCGAGCCAAACAACGAAGAGAAGCAGAACTCCTGTTACACCAAGCGGGGATATCCAAAGACACACCCTGTGGCATTCCTGAAATGCAAAAGTTGCAAGACGTCTTGGCTGCACGCTACACCTTGAAAGTACACCCTCAAGAAGTGCGCGGACCTCTGTTGTTTCGAGGCAAAAATTTCAAAGACGGAAAATACATTCACGTCTATCATCACGATGAACATTTCGATGCCATTACCAGTATCACTGCATTCCTGAGATACAGTTATTACTGTGAGAAATGTGACTATGGCTATAACAATCGAGAGCAACACAAGCATTGCGAATCGAAATGTGAGGGATGTTTAGCCTCTAAGCCCTGTCTGGACGAACGACAAGAACGAGTGCATTGCCCAGCTTGTCAGCGCACGTATGTCAGTCCTACCTGTTACCAACAACATCTAAAGACGCAAGGTTCAAAGCAGAAAAGTGCTTGTCAGCTCCTGAGATTGTGCCCTACTTGTGGACAAGGCATACGTACCAATAATGCCAAGGCGCACGTCTGTTCAGGAAAGAAGCGATGTCACATTTGTCACCAAATCGTGGACTTGGAACACGAATGCTACATTAAAAAATACCAATCCAAATATGAAGAAGAAGATAATGACCAGAAGAAAGAGAATTTCATCTTTTTCGATTTCGAATGCATGCAAGAGACTGGAATTCACATTCCTAATTTCTGCGTGGCTCACCGAGCGTGCGAGAACTGCATCCAAGAGCCTATCTTTACTCATTGCCCTCACTGTAGCAAGATTCCTGGAGGACGTGAAAAAATCTTTCGGGGATCAAAAACGCTAGCCGATTTTGCCCAATGGATTTTAAACCCTATCGACGAGACGTGGAGCCAAGAAGACATCGAAGGTTACGGAGATTGTCATCGCTATGCCACGGTGATGTCTCACAATTTCTCGGGATACGATGGTCAGTTTCTGTTGAGATACTATACGGAACGAAGTACCGAACGTCCTAAAGTGACTTTGAACGGAGCCAAAATCATTTCCATGCAAGTGGGTCAAGTGCAGTTTAAAGATTCGATGAGTTACTTGGCCATGCCTTTGAGTCGCATGCCTAAAGCGTTTGGAATGACAGGAATGGTCAAAGGCTATTTTCCGCACTTTTTCAATACCGAAGCCAATCAACATGCCGTTCTACCCCATTTGCCTGAGGCTCACTACTACGACCCCGACAACATGCGTACCGAGCAACGAGAAGCTTTCTACGCTTGGTACCAGACTCACGCTTCGGACCCCTTCGACTTTCAGGAAGAAATGTTAAAATATATGTGTTCCGACGTGGACATTTTACGGCGTTGCTGTGGAAAATTTCGAGAACTGTTCATGGAACACGGAGGGATCGATCCTTTCAAAGAAGCCTGCACCATTGCCAATGCGTGTTCCTTAGTGTACTCCCAACAATTCATACCCGAAAATAACCTGGCTGTCATCAGTCCTCAAACAACCAACTTTGTGAAACCTCAGTACTCGGTCAAAGCCCTACGCTGGCTACATTACTTGTGTGACAAGGAAGACAAATGGATCCAACATGCTCGCAATGGAGGAGGTGAAAAGACCATAGGAAGGTATTCAGTGGATGGCTGGGACTTAGAAAACTCCAAGATCGTGTACGAGTTTAACGGGTGCTTATTTCACGGATGTCCTATCTGCCACCCTCAACATAACACTAAAAATCAGTTTTTACAACGGACCATGGAAGACTTGTACCAGGCCACTTGTCAGCGACGCTTGAAGTTAGAAGAGCAAGGATACCAAGTGGTAGAAATGTGGGAACACGAGTACGATCAGCGATTGAAAACCGATGCCGAGTGTAAGCGCATTGTGGAAAGTTACAAGCTGGTGGACCCACTGAACCCAAGGGACAGTTTGTACGGAGGACGGACGAATGCCACCTGTTTGCTGTACCAAGCCGACGAAGAGAAAGGAGAAGAAATCAAATAATTGGACGTGTGTTCTCTGTATCCGTACGTGTGCAAATATTGTCACTTTCCTGCAGGGCACCTACAATTGCTGACGGAACACATCAACCTGGACAACATTCGCCAATACGAAGGATTGATCAAGTGTAAAGTCTTGCATTCCACATACTTGTACCATCTCGTTTTACCTCACCATTGCCAAGGAAAATTGATGTTTCCCTTGTGCCGTACCTGTGCCGAAACGTGCAACCAAGACCGACCTTGTCAGCACACTCAGGAAGAACGCGCCTTGACAGGAACGTGGATCAGCGTGGAATTGTTCAAAGCTCTGGACTTGGGATACCAACTGTTAGAAGTGTACGAAATTTACCACTTTCCCCAAGACAGAAAAATACCACAAGGGCGACGAGACTCAAAAAGGCATTTTTGCAGACTACGTGAATGCCTTTTTCAAACTGAAACAAGAAGCCAGCGGCTATCCTTCCTGTTGCCACACTCCCGAAGACCACAAAAACTTCAAAGACAAATACTGGGAGCAGGAAGGGATCACTTTAGACCACGTGGAGAAAAACGAAGGAAGGCGATCGTTTGCCAAAGTGATGTTGAATTGCTTGTGGGGCAAAATGGCACAACGACCGTGTTTACCCAAGACGGAGTATTTGACAGAACCTTCCCGCTACTGTCAGATGATTCGCGACAAAACCAAATACATGAAACACGTGGACGTCCTTTGTGAGGACTTAATCTTAGTCAATTACGAAGAAGAACTGGACTTTGGAAATGTTATCATTGCGGCTTACGTGACAGCCCATGCTCGCTTAAAACTGTACGAAGCTTTAGAACTGTTAGGAGATCGTGTACTGTATTTTGACACGGGCAGTTGCATCTACATCGATCGCCTGGGTCAACTTCACCCTGACATCGAAGGAGACCGTTTAGGAGCCTGGACGGACGAGCATCCCGACGACAAGATTCTAAGTTTTGCAAGTGGCGGTCCCAAACATTACGGCTACGAATACCGTAACCCTCAAGGAGAAGTACACACGGAGTGTAAAGTGAAAGGATTGACTCTCAATTATCGCACCAGTCGCCTGGTGAACTTTGGCGTCTTGAAAGAAGCCTTGCAGTCTGGAGAGGATGGAAATTTTAAAGTGACCACCCACGAATCACACAAGATTGTACGTTTACCCACACACCAAATCGTCAGTCGACCCTTGGAAAAAGTCTATCAAATCGTGTACCAGAAGCGAGTACGGCTTCCCAATCACTTCGCTTTACCGTACGGACACGCTGGTATAAAAAAAAATGGTTCCAAGACGATAGTCACCAACAAGAAGGATGACTTCGACACAGCAAGAATCGAGTGAGAAACCCACAGAGAACTCCAAGTTCAAACCATACCATTTTCCAGTTTTCTTGCCTGACTATTGCAGTTGTGCCAGTCGATTGCAAACGTTTCAAAAATGGCCTACGGATAGGGAAGGATTACCTACTGCGAATATTTTAGCTAGAACAGGGTTTGTCTACTTGCGACCTGAGACTGGATTGGGATACGAAGTACAGTCTTTCAGTTGTGGCCTGATGTTGCGTATGGATCGATGTATCTGTAAAGATTCAGCTATTCTGGAACATACTCAATGGGCTCCACACTGTCCTTACCTTTCTATGGCATTTCCACCCATCACACTACGGTTCAGGTATGACGGTATCTTAGAGAAGGTAGTACCGTTGTTAAAGAAGAAAAAAAGGAAGACTTCCAAAACTAGTCATAAAACAGGAACGATGTACAAGCTCGAGACTTCATTACGACTAGTATAAAAAGGGACAACGTCCAAGACCAATAGTTCATTGTGACTACCATTGCCAAGCGAGAAAGATGAATCCTTTCAAACAGCAAGTATCAAGCAAGAGCAAACTAGAGTACGATGCTGTGCCTTGCGATGGCAGGGATGCCGTACGCTATGACCTCAGTGATTCAGTGCCACATCATGGAAATTTTGCTACGACTGTACCTACCATGGAAAGTGATGCTGTGCGTGTCAAACATGATGGATGTGAAAGCGATGCCACTCGTTATTGTACACCTTTTCACGTTACTGGTTTTCATGGTGGATGTCATCCTTATGAAACCATGCGGCTACCACCCTACGGATGTCATGTAAAACTGAGCAGGCTGCTGCATATTTCACCGTACCCTCATCGAAATGAACCTGTGAAAGACGAATATTCGTTCCCTGTGCGTTTGCCAGAATACTGCGACTATGAAAGTCGATTCCAAACCTTTCGAGGAAAATGGCCAAAATATCTGGGAGAACCTACCCCCCGAAGAATTAGCTAGTGCTAGATTTATCTACTTGGGCCAAGGGGATAAAGTCAAGTGCTTCAGTTGTGGTGTGTCACTTCACGAGTGGGAGAAGAAAGATTGCGCTTACCTGGATTATGCTCGATGGTCTCCAGATTGTCACTACCTACCTTTAGTAGGACCTCGTCATTGAAGTAGGCATACCATGTCGTGTAAGAAACCAGCTACGGGGCTAGGAGTCAAACATTGGACAACCCCTAGACAAGTATTTAAACCCCATGTAGAAAATAATATTCAAAGATTACCAAACGAATTGCAAGACAAGATCTACAAGGACATTTGGTAGGGACTTGCCAGAGCCAAATCTCAATTAGTGACTGTAGAACTTTTGTGTCGAGAAATTCACAAGAGGAAATTGACAAAAGTCAACAAACAAATCCGATTTCTCTGGATCAAGGGTGCGTTCTTCCTCCTATTCCGCTTTAGACCATTTACATTTGAGATTTTATTGACATTCTTGACCGATTCCTGGAATGGCAGTGGCCAGAAATTGCTCACTTTGTCCATTACTTTCGCTCTAGGAGAAGTGTTTGATTCACATGGTTATGGATACTTTACAAGAGAACATTCGTGGTTTGCCTGTGGAATTGAGAGAACGCATTTACCGCGAGTTCGTCAAAATACAAATGAAATGCAAAGAACCATTGCATCCGTTACGTCACCGATGTTGGAACCACTGGTACCTAAATGCTATAAGAGGACTGATTCTGATGAAAATGTTCCAGTGGTCAGACATTGATGAATCGCGTGAAATTCATAAACTTTTGGATGCCACTCATTCAGCTTAGAAGGTGATCCTAATACACCGAATTAGAACGGACGAGTTAGAGGATTACAACAAATCTTTGCAAGAACAATTCTTTCTAGTTCAAGAGGAAACTTCTGTGCGACGTGTGGTGTGTGAGTTAGTGACTTAACTTTTTCGGTACGGCGGTACTAAAATAAAATCGAGGCTGTTCAAAAAGTACACTTATTACCTGACACCAAAGAGGGTATAAAAACGGACTACTATGCCACGACCTTTATCATTCGTGATACAACAGATTACGTGGAAGGAAATCAATGACACTATTCAAACGGTAGAGGATTACGATCGTCTATTACGAGAACTGTGTCCATTGAATTGGGGTCGACGTGTAGTGTGTGTCTTAGTGACTTCCTTTCTGGGATTTCGTTTACCAGCCGATTCCTTGTGGATTCTTTACGAACAGTACCTACCACTCCAAAAAGCATGAAAGTGGTCCCTTTAAATGCACACGAGAGACTCATTCTGCTCAAAGCTTTGCGCTTTCATCTTGATACTTCTCAACCTCTACGGGAAAACAAAATTCGTCAACTTTTAGTCACTGAAGATGTGTACGACGACATGTGTGTAGCTTGTGACTTACACCCTCACTGGAAAGATGTACGTGACTGGACAAGTTGGGGGTTTGAGGCATGGACAAAAGAAGTGGCACACTATGCCAAAGATTTGTAATCCTAAAAAATTAAAACCTTCCGTGAAAAAAGTAACTTTTAAACCAGTGTTAGTGACAGTGCCAGAAGAAGAAGAAGAAGAAGAAGTCATGACCGAGGAAAACCACTCTCTTCAGGACAGGACCGTGATCGACATCCCCGAAAGGCCATTCCGGGAGGACTCTTGTGTGACTGTGCCAAGGAGTGTAGAGACTCTCAGAACATTACACAGTACCCCGACGATTTCACCTCTTGATCACCACAAGTGTTGTACAGACTTCTTTATCTTCCACTATGATCGTTTTGATGTGTCTTTTATTCATGTACTTAACCAATTGGCTCTTATGTATTTTTGTATTTCGTGTTGTTCACCATTAAAGATGACAATAAACGTGTCCTGAAAAAAAGCATAAAAACCCTTGTCTTGTCTGTCTTCCTGTCAAAAGTGACATTTCTTACACTACTATGGCAACCTCTACTGTCTCTACTCCCTCTTCCTCCACTGTCAAAGTCATTGACGAACACGTAGATCGGACTAGTTGGGAGGCCTTGTATCTTCGCCATCCCTTTAACATGCTCATTGCTGGACCGAGCGGTTGCGGCAAAAACAAATTTGTCAAACGTTTGATCGAACATAAACATCATTTGATCGGTCGTCCACCTCAACGCATCGTGTGGTGTTACAAAGAGTGGCAATCGGCGTACAGCCTTCTGCGAGAAAGTCAAGGCGATTCCATCGTCTTTGTGGAAGGCATTCCTAGCAAAGACGACGGGATCGTGTCTGACCCTAGTCAAACTCATTTGGTTATTTTTGACGACATGTTAGGAGAAGACGAAGAAGAAATTAAACTGTGGTTTACGCGCAAAGGACATCATCGTAATGCCAGTGTCATTTACATTACCCAAAATTTGTTTCAACAAAGTAAAGTCCATCGTACCATCAGTCTCAATGCTCATTACGTGGTGTTGTTTAAAAGCCCTAGAGATAAATCGCAAGTACAAGTGTTAGCCAAACAGTTAGGGACACCTTGGCTGACTCATGCGTACGACGATGCCACTCAAACCCCACACGCTTATTTACTCGTGCATTTAAAACCCACCACTCCCGATTATTTGCGATTTCGTACCCATCTGTTTCACCACTGGTGCCAAGACGGAGGACCTGTCGTGTACATGTCCCCTTCGTCGACTTAATCACAATCACCAAAAATGTCTATAAAAATCTTTGTCCCTTTGACTCTGTCTCACACATCGTCAACATGACGTCCCTTCAGTCTCATCTTCCCATCAAATTGATTCGTGCCTTCTACGGTATCAGTCGCGAAAAAAATCCACAAATACGTGCCCGTGTCTTAGAAGCTAGTCTCAAAGAAGTCTTACGATGGTTTACGGTGACAGCACGTCAATTACTGCAAAGCATCATTCAGATTCCACATCAAACCAAACGTTTATTTGAGAGAAACAAAGTCGCCTTGACGCAACTAGCCGATCCTCGCATTGACACTCAAACCAAAAAGCAAATCATTTTGAAACCTGGAGGAAGCGGTTCTCTAGGAGGTGTCATCATTCGTTCCCTCTTAAAATGGGATCCTAATGCGCCCAAAGTCGTCCCCAAGAAAAAAGCCACCCCCAAACGTACCCAGAAGAAAAAGAAAAAGAGCAACGGTGTCAAGACCAGGTCACAGCCTCAGAAAAAGAAAAAGAAAAGTCCACAGAAAACAGCTTCTACCCGCAAGAGAGTGTCTCCAAAACCTTCTCTTCCAGCGGTGACACCCTCTTCCTCTTTAGCGGCAGTGGCCGCTGCTCACAAAGTACCTGCCCCCAAAATCAAAGTCCAAGAGAGAACGGGTGTGTTACAGAGTTTACTGGATTTGTCCAAGCAAGAACTCTCCCGATGTAGTCCGTTGCGAACACCTCCACGACGTGTGTTGCCTGTCATCAAGTTGATACGACGTAAAGACAATCAGTGGCGACGCATTCCAGTATAAAAAACCTGAGGCAAACAATACGGATCAGTGTTTTTGTGCTGCTCAATACCCAAAGATGTACCCTCCAAGAAGTACACACCGTTACCATCGTGTTCCTTCTTCGGTCCAAAAAGGAAAAGGAAAACGAAAAAGACATTCACGTCATCCTAAAAAGCGCTTAGCCAAACATCGACGTCACCCTCTGAAAAGAAACACTCGTCCAAAGAATAAAAGGAGAAGCCACCAATGGGGAAGATTTTAAATTAATATGGATAAGTTAGTAGATAATCACGCCAAAAAGTTAGAGAACGCGTTCTCTAACTTTCTAAAGAAACCAAAAAGATAAAAGGATGCATGTCGAATCATGGACTTCAGTGTATGTTGTGCACCAAAAGATGTCTCCTTATTGTCGTTCTTCTGTCCAGAAAGGAAAAAGAAAAAGACAGTTTCATCATCCGAAAAAACGCTTAGTCAAACATAGACGTCACCCCCAGAAAAGGCACACTCGTCCAAAGAAAAAGAGGAGTCACCAAAGAGGAGGATTCTTTGGTGATTTTGGAAAACACATCGTCACCTTTATGACGAAGCGATAGTCCCGCAAAAAGGATAAAAGACCGTGTGACAAGTCATCGACGTTAGTGTATTTTTTGCTCTGTGCCACGGAACCAAAGAACCAACCGAGAAAGATGTCACCCCAAAGAAGACATTCTTCTTCTGCCCCAAAAGGAAAGAAAACGAAAGGACTGCCACCTCGTTTAGCCAAACATTGGGACATGTTGTCCGTCCTGTCCAAAGCTCCTCCACCCATGCGAAAACAACTCATTCAAACTGCCTCCAAAAGATGTCATCGATGCCGTGTGCGAATGTTGTCTGAATGTCTTGAAAGGCACGATACCTTTGTCTAAACACCAGAAAGAATGCTTAGCCAAACATCGACACGTTCTTCGCCAAATGGTCCAAAAGAAAATACCCATTGGTCAAAAGAAAAAGATGTTGGTGCAACGCAGAGGAATTTTGCCTTTTTTACCCATGTTACTGAAAGGAGTAATGGGTACAATAGGAGGACCCTTACTGAAAGGAGTAATGGGAACAATAGGAGGACCCTTGCTGAAAGGACTATTGGGAAACATCCTGGGAGGATGAAGATAAAAAGATCCAAGAAGATAAAAGGGACCTTTGCAGTCAAAAGATCTCAGACGTGATCCTTGAAATCCGATGGAAGGACGAAAACTAGCTTTAGTCCCTTACAAACGATGGATGGAATACCATCGTTGGCAAGAACAACGAACCCCGCATTTACCTCCCAATCCTCATTTGACGGAGATGTCCCAGTTACAACACGAATTGCAATCGTTGATGGATCGCAGCGATTTATCAGAAATGGAAAAATCGCAACGGTACGGTCAATTGTTGCAACGACTGCAACTCTTTCACCAGAAAGCTTTAGACGAAACAGCTCTACCCACTCTGAAAGATTTTAAGGCCCTGATGAAAAGTTCACCACCACCACCACTAGCCCCAGTAATCAAGACAGAAAGTCCACCACCACTAGTCCCAGTGATCAAGACAGAAAAAGAAGAGCTCCAAACTACACCAGAAAAAGCACGCAACTTAACAACACCATCTACATCCAGAATTGGTTGGATTAAAAAGATGATAGCTACCCCTTCTTCCTCAGAAGAGAAAAAGAAAGAAGGGAAACCAGAAGTGAAACAAGAACTGATTACCCTAGTTCAGAGATCTTCCTCTTCGACACCTATCGCTCGTCGGACACGTAAAGCATTTCAATCCAAGAAAATACCACACGAAGAAAAGAGGAGCATCAGTGAAGAGTGGATAACTTATTAAAAAATGGAGAAGGTGTTAGCCAGCATTTACTACGATCCATCCCATCCTGCAGGTTACTGAGGAGTTCAGAAATTGTATCGTGCTGCCAAAACTCGACTGAAAAGTGTTCGTTTACCTCAAGTGCAACGCTGGTTACAAGAACAAGCCACGTACACCTTACACACACCCATTCGACGAAAATTTTCCAGAAGTCGCACCCGAGAGGAAGGCATCGATCATCAATGGCAAGCCGATTTAGCCGATGTCTCTCATTTGGCCAACTACAATCGTGGCTACAAATATTTGTTTTGGGTCATCGACGTCTTTTCCAAATTTGCTTGGGTTGTGCCATTGAATTCCAAATCGAGCAGTGAGTTAGTGCGAGCCCTCCAACTGGTGTTGAAACAAAGTGGGCGTCACCCTCTTCGATGGCAAACTGACAAAGGCACCGAATTTCTGAACCAATCTTTCCAAAAAGAATTGAAGAAACGTGACATACATTTTTTCACCACCGAGAATCCCGAAACCAAAGCCAGCATCGTGGAACGTTTTCAACGCACCTTGAAAGAACGCATGTGGAAATATTTTACGCATCAACACACTCTCAAGTACATCGACGTCTTACCGCACCTCGTCCAAGCGTTCAACCAATCTTACCATCGGAGCATTGGGCGTGCCCCACAAGAAGTGACACCCGACAACGAACTGACCGTCTTCGAGCGTCTGTTTTGTCCGTCCTCGACGGTAACTGTCCCCAAGAAAGGGGGAGTATTGGAAACAGGAGATTGGGTGCGCATTGGCAAAACCAAACGCACTTTCGGACAAAGGTTACTTACCCAATTGGACCACCGAATTGTTTCGTGTCACCGAACGTGTGCGTGGTCGTCATCCTCCCGTCTATAAATTAGAAGACATGAACGGAGAAGTGTTAAAAGGAACGTTTTACTTGCCCGAGTTACAAAGTGTGACCAAAAAAGAAGACGACGTGTACGAGATCGAAAGCATACTCGATCGAAGAACCCGAAAAGTAGGGGAAAAACGTGTCAAAGAAGTCAAAGTACGTTGGAAAGGATATCCTCCCAGTTTTGACTCTTGGATCGACGATTCGCAACTCATCGACTCTAAAAACAAGTGACCATCATGCCCTTCAACACAGCCTCACCTACTGCAGTGACCACTCCGTCGCCCAGTTCTTCTCTGCAAGATCTACAAAAGCAACCTTTGTGGGTGTGGTGTGGAGAACGTGTGCCTAAAACGCAAATCGTCTTTATCTGCCAAATCTTTTTGGTGTATTGTGTCATCGGTGCTGCCATTGCCAATTTGAGTTCGCAACAAGGAGACAAACAATTGTGGACCATTTTACTCAGCAGTTGCATTGGATACCTTCTTCCCAATCCGTCTCTGAAATATTCCTCTAACGGAAACAACAACAACGGTGGCCTTGCGTCCAACATCAGCCCCCCATCCAACAGTTATCCTAACCATCCTCTTTTAGACACTCCTCTGACTTCCAGTGACCCCTCGGACACTAGAACTCTGGAATTATGAACAACCAATTTTACTTAACGTTACCCAGTGATAGTTCCATAGAGGTGTTTCCCAATAACACTTTGTGCCGATACACGGCCACATTAACTCAGGCCATCCAATTGGATCACGAAGCCCATTGGGAAGTGGCTTTAGTGGAAATAATTCACCCTACACAAATCAAAAACATCATCGAAAATCAAAACACTTTTACGGTAGAAGTTCATGACGAGCAAGTGCACCAAACCTTGGATGAACGCAACAGTGTAGCTGACTCTATGAAATCACAAGACTCCAAAACTAAACGAACCACTTATCGGATGAAAATTCCCTCAGGCTATTATTTTAGTGGTCAACATTTGGTGAACACTATGGCTGACAGGTTCATTAACGTGTTTGGTAAAGTCTTGGAGAAAACCAGAAAAAGTGTCACGATCGATTACCACAAAATATCTCGTCGCCTACTCATCAAATTTTCAGAGGACAAAGTATTGGCCATTCCATTTTGTCCTGAATTGTATGACATTTTCGGTAGAGACCCTAAGTTGATCAAGATTGCAAGCGAAATACCAGCCGTGACCAGTAACTCGGATTTTGGGAGATATTTTAGATTCCCTGTAGAAATGAAACAAGGACTGAATTTGATTTTTGTGTACTCCAATGTGGCGGAGTACAACGTGGTGGGACACACCTCCGTACCGTTACTGCGTGTCATTCCTTTCAAAGTGGATTCTGCCACGGCTGCTGACGAGGAAGGTGGAAACACCTATCACGTTCACCGCGAATTTGTACATCCTCACTATTTGTCCGTCAGTAAGTCGTATTTCGACACTGTCAACATTACTATAAAAGGAGATCTGGGACAAAATATTCCATTCATCAAAGGGAAAGTTACAGTGAAACTCCATTTTCGAAAACGATACCCTAACCTTTTGTCAGTCATGTATCCTGTGTACCGAGGAGTCACTCGACAACGAGGACATGGTTTAGGAGATATGCTCAAATCAGCCTTTCGTACAGTGGCTCCCGTTTTGAAACCGATGGTGACACGGGGATTGCACGCCTTGAAAGATGCCGCGTTGACGCATGGCAAAGAATTTCTCCAAAAATGTCATCATTAACAAACAAAATCCTAAAGAAGCTTTCTTGAGAGCCCGCAATAATGTCTTGCTTCAAACGGGTAAAGACATTTTGGGCCGGCGAGAAACTCCTATAAATGCCCTGGGCAATCCCGAGTCAGACATTCCTGCTTCCCTGACACCGCAGCAAGGACAAGGCAGAAAAAGACGACGAAAACACGTCTTCAGAGTACTTCACACCCCTAGAGCTAGAAAGACTAAGAAAAGAAAAACTGTCCGAGAGTTAGACGTTTTTGATTACTAAATAAGACAAAATGATGCACCGAGAGTCTTGCGCTTGTTCCAAGTCGGAACTGGATCTGTTTGCCATGCCACCCACCATGATGACAATGCAAGAATCCCAATGGGTCGAATTTCATCCCGTCTCCTCTTTGACGGATTCAGGTCCCATCGAGTTTGAAATCAAAGGACAACCGAAAGATTACATCGATCTGAATAGCAGTTACTTATATCTGTAACTGAAAGTGATCAAAACCGACAACACCAAACCGGGAGCCGATGCCAGAGTAGCTCCCGTCAACAATTTCATGCATTCCTTGTTCAGCAAAGTGGATTTGTACTTGAATAACAAACTGGTCAGCAGCAGTATGGATACTTACCCTTACCGAACGTACCTAGAAAATCTCTTAACGTACGGAAAAGAGGCCAAGAACACTCATCTGGATGCTTGCGTAGTATGGAAACCTGACACCGCAGGTGAAGACACGTTTAACGACACAGCCCTGACAGTCGATGACAATCCTCACAATGT